>PVJA010006960.1:0-70737 GCA_004027025.1 Myocastor coypus | reverse complement strand
TCTTTTTTTTTTTTTTTTTTTTTTTTTTTTTTTGTCTTTTTGAGACAGGGTCTCATTATGCAGTTCAGGATGGCCTTGAGCTCACTTCTGTAGCCCAGGCTGGTCTCGAACTCACACCGATCCTCCTGCCTCAGCCTCCCGAGTGCTGGGATTACAGGCGTGCGCCACCACACCCGGCTTTGTCATTTTTTAAAAAATCATTTTTGTCTTTTTGAGACAGGGTCTCGCTATGCAGTTCAGGGTGTCCTTGGGCTCACTTTGTATCTCTGGCTGGTCTCGAACTTGCCCCGATCCTCCTGCCTCAGCCATCTGAGTGCTGGGATTACTGCCTGTGCCACCACTGCCGGCTGGTAAATCATTTTAAAGTTTCAAGGCATGTAAAATAATGAGTAAAGGACTTAACTGAAAGCTCCTAAATGATTTCAATCGGCTGCCAACCTAGTTGCTAGTGCTATAGTACTAGGCATCCCAACGGCAGCCACCTTGGGCCCACCTCTGGATGGAGACCACGGGATCTGCAGAGGCGACCAGTCAACCCGGAAGCGAGGGGAAGTCATAGAGAAGCATACGTGCAGGTCATCGCCGACTCCCTGGAGTCGGCCACTGGGGATTGTGGACTTGATATCCCCTGTCAGGCTCGGCCCTCATAGGCAAGGCGCACGTGCGGCAGACACCCAAATAGTTTCTCCGGAGAGCCCGGAGGGAAGTGCAAGTTTACCCACGGGCCACTGCTCCCTGCAAGCACCGCACGGGCCGCACGCGCACCGGAAATTGTGTCAACCTGGCTTCCAGGCCGCTGACGGAGGAGGCTGTGCCAATTACGGATACACTGTCCAGTAAGAAAGCAACACGAGGGGTTACCAAGACGCAGGCGTAAGCCCGCCCCCCAACTGAGGACTCCGTCCCACTGCCACGTTCGACGATGGAATACCAGGGTGCGCGCATGTCTGGGCCAATCAGGGGTCTCGAACTACGGACAGCCGTAAGCATTAGCCAGTCCAAATCCGCCGAAGGTGTGGGAGGAAACGACCAGTCAGAAGTCAAGGGAGAGAAAGTTCTTTTCCAGGAACCACTTAGGGGGTAGAGAAGAGAGGGAGCGCGAGCACCTCGACCAATCCTGGGCTAGGGGAAGGAGTACTTCTCAGCATTTCCGACTCCGAGGCTGGGCCTGTGGCGTATATCCAATCCGAGCGTAGCAAGGACGGGACCTGCAGTCCACTGGCCAATCGGAGAGTCCTAGAAGGTGCGTGCGCGCGACGAGCGGCAGACGATTTTCCCCCCCCTTCCGACTCAGGATTTATAAAGGCGAGGCCGTGGCCAAGGCGCGCTCTCGTCGCCTCGGTTGTCCCAGCCGCGCTAACGTGACTGCCCGCCCCTGCTGACTGTTCGCCGCTGACGTCCGACATGCTCAGCTGCGCTCTGCTGTGCCTGGCCCTGGCCGCGTTGGCCCGGGTGGGCGCCGACGCTCCCGAAGAGGAGGACCATGTCCTCGTGCTTAAGAAGAGCAACTTCGCGGAGGCGCTGGCGGCGCACAAGTACCTGCTGGTGGAGTTTTGTAAGTGGGCCGTGGGCCTGGCGGACGGGCACCGCCCCGCAAAACCTCTTCCCCGCCACATAGCGCTGCCCGAGCACGCTCCGGGCCCCTTCTAGACGCGCCGGCTCAGGTGGCCCCGGCAGGACGGCCTCGATCCGCTCGAGATTCGTCCCGACAGCGCACCCACTGCTAGTCCAGGGGGTTCATCGTGCCTGTGTAGACGGGTTCTATGTGCCTGCCGGGCTGCAAGCCAGAGAGGTGCCTTTGTGCCCGCCGTCCACATGGCACGATCCCTATGTTAGCATAGGAGAAACAGTGGGCTTATGGGAGCCATGGCAGATTGGAGAAGCCGGAGTCTGGCCCTGCTAGTTACTCATGGAGGCTGACCCAGAAACGCCCTGGTCTTGCTCACACCACCCTTAACCTGCCATCATATTCCCAGGCTGTAGCAATCCAGAACCAGAACCCTTTGATTATGATTACAAGTATTTGAACGCTAGCTCTCTCTGAGCTGCAAATCATGCCCAACACAGCTGCCAGCACAGATTCTTTTTCTATACTATGAAGAACTACTAGACTGTGTATGGGCACGTGTGCAGGGGTACACAGAACATACTTGGTGGATATAGTGCTGGGGCATCAATCTCAATTTTCCCTGGATCCTTAAAGGGAAATCCAAGGAACACACTAGCCCAGCTTACTTGCATGTGGTACAAAGTTACTTAGGTTAGAGAGTTTATCACCTGGTAGTGACAGCAGAGTATCTGGCTGGTTTTAGAGTAGGTTTGTCACTTGTGGCCTCTTCTCCTGATACTGCCTAAGGGTACCAGCTGTCAGCACAGCTTAGTTGTTAAGAGTGGTTATCTTGTGCACAGATAAGGTTTTTCTGAAAGAGAGGCCATGGAACAAGATCAAGGGCTTCTCTCCAATGACTCAGTTGGTTTCTTTTCCAGATGCCCCTTGGTGTGGCCACTGCAAAGCATTGGCTCCAGAATATGCCAAAGCAGCTGGGAAGCTGAAGGCAGAAGGTTCAGAGATTCGGTTGGCAAAGGTGGATGCCACTGAAGAGTCTGATTTGGCTCAGCAGTATGGCGTCCGTGGCTACCCCACTATCAAGTTCTTCAAGAATGGAGACACTGCCTCTCCCAAAGAGTATACAGGTATAACTGCAGTACTGCCCTTTAATTGTCTTTGCAGAGGGATTTTGCCTGCAGGTCTTTAAAGCTAACCCAGCTAAAAGCTCAGCCAGTAGTGCATCCAACAGGTAGGGGCTCGTTTTCAGAAGCCTGGAGGAAACCCCATTCTTAGTTGGATTTTTTTTGTCTTTTTGAGACAGGGTCTTGCTATGCAGTTGAGGCTGGCCTTGAGCTCACTTTTGTAGCCCAGGCTGGTCTCGAACTCTCACCGATCCTCCTGCCTCAGCCTCCCGAGTGCTGGGATTACAGGCGTGAGCCACCACGCCCGGCTTAGTTGGATTTTTTTTGTCTACTGTTCTTTTTTTTTTTTCCTTTTCTTTTTTGAGAAACGGTAGGCAAGGTCTTGCTATGTAGTTCAGGCTGACCTTGAATTTGCTGTAGTTTAGGCTGGCTTCAAACTCTTGACAATCTGCTTTAGCCTCCTATATTTTGGGATTATAACCATGCACCACCATGCACAGCAAGCATAAAAGTATTGAGCTGATACTTGTCAACTATGGAATGTAGTGTAACATCCACTAAGTCAAACATTTGTATCATTTCTTTGTCTGTCTTTTTTTTTTTTCCCCCTGAGGCAAGGATTTCCTCCTCTTTCTCCTCTTCTTTCTTCTCCTTCTCCTTCTTTTTCTTGTCTTTTTTTTTTTTTTTTCTTGTCTTTTTGAGACAGGGTCTCACTATGTAGTTCAGGGTGGCCTTTTGCTTACTTCTTAGACCAGGCTGGCCTCGAACTTGCAAGGATCCTCCTTATTCAGTTTCCTGAATGCTGGGATTACAGACATGCTCTACCATGCCCTGCTTTGAGGCGAGGTCTTTCTATGTAGGCCAGATTGGCCTTAAACTCATTGTAATCCTCCTGGCTCAGCCTCCTGAATGCTGGGATTATAGTTGTGGTACCACCACACCTGGCTTGGTTTTAGTTTTTCTTTTTAATGTATTTAGTACAGGGTCTATAGGGTCTCACTACATAGATCAGACTTGTAGTGATTCTCCTATTTTTAATCTCTCAAGCACTGGGATTATAAGCATGCTACCATTCCCAGTTTCAATTGCCTTCTCAGTGTACTCCAGAGGCAGGGCCAGCATGGCACACTGGGATCAAACCATGGCCATTGCACTCTGCCTAAGCAGGTGCTTTAGTCTGCTGAGCTATCTGAATAGTTTTAGTTTAGTTTTTTTTTTTTTTTTTTTATTAGCTGGGCGTGGTGGTGCATGCCTATAATCCCAGCACTTGGGAGGCTGAGGCAGGAGGATTGGTACAAGTTTGAGACCAGCCTAGGCTACAAAAGTTAGCTCAAGGCTAGCCTGAACTGCATACCAAGACCCTGTCTCAAAAAGACAAAAATAAATAAATAAACTTTATTTATTTATGGCCGGCCAGCTCAGCCTGCCCTGAGGGTGGGGCTGGTACATGTGGTGCCAGGGATTGTACCATGGTCCCTGGTTACCTAAGCTTGCCTAAGCAGGCACTTTAGACTGCTGAGCTATCTTGCTGGCCCAAGGATAGTTTTAGTTTACTTTATTTGTTTATTTGTTTGAGACTGGAGTTTGAACTTATCTTGCACTTGCCAGGCAGTCACTTGGGCCACAGAGCCATCTTCCCAACTCCTTGTAGTTTTAGTTTTGAAACAGTCTGAGTTTCTAGGTGGGCCTCAAACTTGCAATACTCTTCCCTCAGCCTCCTGAGTATTGGGAATTACAGAAGTATGTCAGTGCTCTTGGTGCTGAGGATTTCTCATTGGACCCCTGAGTAGGGAGGGCCTTTCACTGACAGTGACAGGATTATAGCCATCAATGGCAGACTACAAATACAAATCCTCAGCTGCTACCAGTCCTTTCGAAAGCATTTTCCATGCAAGTTGGGCCCTATTCTAACCAAAGCAGTTACTGAAGCTAGAGGAGAACTTCTCTGTATCTAAACTGGTTCTCTAAATGTCTATCAGAGCCATGTGCTTGGTGACCTGTAACTAGCCCAGTGCTGGCAAATGAGTCCCCTTTAGTAGCTTTATCCTGATCTGGTTGTTTTACTAGGCTGTTTGCAGCTATAATTTTTGCATTGTTCACTTAGAATGGGAAGTATGTTGTCTACAGTTACTGTAGTTTTCCACAGTAAGCTTGGGTTTTCCTTCCAAGGTTGACCTAGGTAGCCACACCTCAGGAGGGGCGGAAAGAATGGTTTTACTGGCCTACGCCTCCTGGAGGAAGCAGCCCTCTACCCCCATGAGTTTCATGTATATGTGCCATCCCTCCTTGCTTCTTATCAGTTTAGGAGATGGTAGGGCAGACCCTGGCCCACTTGGGAGTGTTAGACAGGATTAGGGTGGGAGAACTGGTGTGGCTACCCTCCCCTCTTTTGTAGTGCTGGCTTTTTTTTTTTTTTTTTTTTTTTTTTTTTTTTTTTTTTTTTTTTTTTTTTTTTTTTTTTTTTTTGCGGGACTAGGGTTCAAACTCAGGACCTTGTACTTGCCAGTCAGGCACTTGTGCCACAGAGCTATCTCCCCAGCCCCCAAGTGCTGGCTTTTGAATCCAGGGCTTTCATGCTGCTACCACTGATTCAGACTCTCAGTCCTTTGTTAGATTTTATTTTGAGGTAGGGTCTTGCTAAATTTTCCAGGCTGACTTGGAACTTGAGCTCCACCTTTCCTAAGACTCCCAAGTAGTGGAGGTGGAATCACAGGCATTTGGTACCACACCCAATTCTTCCTCCTCTAAGATCAGCTACAGCCTCCTGTGCTACAGTGAAAGCAGACAGCCAATCTGTGGACTGCCTGTGAGGAAAATATCTTAATGTGTACAAAGATCCTTAGCCCACGGAGCAGTGCTCAGGTGAGAGGTGTACACAAGGAGTGTAGCACACTGTCTGACTGTAGAACTTGCATCTGTCTGGGGTATAGCTGGCAGAGAAGCTGATGACATTGTGAACTGGCTGAAGAAGCGCACTGGCCCTGCTGCTACCACCCTGTCGGATGGTGCAGCTGCAGAATCCCTGGTGGAGTCCAGCGAGGTGGCTGTCATTGGCTTTTTCAAGGTAGAGTGTTGGAAACTTGCTGCTTTCTTATTGCTCAGGCAGAGGTCCCTGTAACCTGGGCACTGCATGGTCTGCCCTGCTGCCATCTGGGGTGGGGCTCCGCAGTGTTAGGGTGTGCAACTACCTCTGCTTTCCCTTCCTCTCCCAGGACGTGGAGTCAAACTTTGCCAAGGAGTTCTTGCTGGTAGCAGAGGCCATTGATGACATACCTTTTGGGATCACATCTGATAGTAATGTGTTCTCCAAATACCAGCTTGACAAAGATGGGGTGGTCCTCTTTAAGAAGGTGAGCAGCCATGGCAGTTTAGCTGCCCATTAGCAGGGGTGAGGGATGTGTGGGGTGTGTGTTGCTTTCCTTATCTCAAAGGGGACCTTGCTCCCAGCTCCAGGCTGGTATGATATTTATCAGGGTTCCTGTGACTGGGTGAGAGCTACTCACACAGTGGATTTCTGAGCTTGGAGCCCACAGGATTTTTTTGTTTTCTTTCTTTGTTTCTTTTTGTTTCTTAAGTTTTTCTTTATTTTGATATAGGATCTTGTTAAGTTTCCCAGGCTGGGCTCAAATTTGCAGTCTTTGTGCCTTAACTTTCCAGAGTGTTGGGATTACAGGCATGTACCATCACATGCAGCTCTTGGATTAGCATTTTGTTTTTAGTTGTGGCAGGACACACAACAGTGTTAAGTGTCACCATAATTACCAAGGGGTCAAGTTTGAAACAAGGTCTCCCTGTGTGGTTCAGGCTACCCTTGAACTCACTGTGGAGCCCAGGCTGGCTTTAAACTCATAGTGAAGTGTCCAGTTTAATGACACTATAGGGCCACATGACCACTTCTGTCTGTTCCCAGAACCTTTTCCTCGCCTCAGACAGCAGCTAGAGTGGTAGCCCAAGGGTTTTGTGGGTGTTCCCTAACGTCAGCCATAGCTCCTGTGTCTCCCACCTTAAAAATCATTGGCCCTGCTAGTCCTTCCGCTTTGGCAGCTGGATGTCTCAACCATTTTCCTATTAAGCGGACTTACAGAGTCCTGGGATGTGTAGTTCTGCTACCAGTGCAGCCTTGTAGCTTTTTTAGTTTTTATATAGATCAGCAGGACAGGTTAGGGCTGTGGTCCTAGACACTGCTGTACCTGGACAAAGTGGCAAGGTATACGAGGAAAGCCTGGAGGATCTAGAGCAGGGCAGTATCCTTAGGCTGGGGATAGGGCCTTGGGGTGCTGACCTGGTCTGTTGCAGAGGCAGGAAGATTCTGAGCAGAGCCCCTGAGATCTTGGGAAAGGTTGTCTGCCGAGGCTGTTGTGTGGACATACTGCACCTCAGAGGTGGCTACATAGCCAAGGGTTGAGTGGCTTCAAAGTAAGGGATGAATTTTTATTTATTTATTTATTTTTTTGTCTTTTTGAGACAGGGTCTTGTTATGCAGTTCAGGCTGGCCTTGAGCTCACTTTTGTAGCCCAGGCTGGTCTCGAACTCGCACCGATCCTCCTGCCTCAGCCTCCCGAGTGCTGGGATTACAGGCGTGAGCCACCATGCCCGGCTAAGGGATGAATTTGTGAGTGAGGCTGCTGTGGAAGAAAATAGGGAAGAACATTTTTGAAGTCCAAGCAGGTTGAGCTGCTGCTATACTAAACTCCAGACTCCCAAGTAGCACGAGATAACTTCCCCAGTGGGGTTGTGCAGGCCAGCTATGGCTGCTTTTCTCTTTTCTTCCCTGGATAATAGTTGGTGGGGATGACCAGTGGAGTGGAACCACTGACACATTGTGGGGCATTGGTTTCAAAGCTACTAATCCTAGATGTGTGTGTGTGAGAGAGAGAGAGAGAGAGAGAGAGAGAGAGACAGGGTTCCACTATGCAATTTGGGCTGGCCTTGAACTTCAGAGCAATCCTCCTGCCTCAGTCTCCCAAGTGGTGGGATTATGGGCAGGTCCTATATCTGTATTCTCACACTGACTTTACTTTCTTTTCTTTGGGACTTAGAAGTGAGTATGGGGCCATGCCCTCTCTACCAACCTGCAGTCAGACCTGTTGATAACTTTTGTCACTGTGACCTGGCAAGGCTGATACTGAGGGCAAAGCCATGTAATTACCCTTGCTATTACTGTCCCTCACTAAATCCATGGTGGGGCAGAGCATCATTTTGCAGGGCAAAGAACATGAAGGATTGTTTTGGAATCATAGCCAAAGAGTGTGGGCTTGGGCCCCTGCTGAGCGAGGCCTCCATTAGCATTTTCCAAATGATTCTTTCATAGGGCTTTCTGGCCTTGTCTTCCCACTTCATCATTCACTCCACATTTGCTTGTTTGGGAAGATAGGGTAGGCCTGGAAACTTCTGGGATTGGATGGGGTGTGGACTGAATGAGGAATAACTCATAGCCCAGAAGTGGGCCTAGCTTTATTTTTATTTTATTTACTTTCAGTTATTGTTTTATATTTATTTTTAATTTTGTCTTTTTTGTTTTTTAACTATTTACTTATTTTTATATTATGGCTGGCTCAGCCTGCCCTAGGGGCGGGGCTGGCACAGCATGTGGTGCTGGGGATTGAACCTCGGTCCCTGCAGTTGCCTAAGCCTGCCTAAGCAGGATCTTACTGTGCAGTTCAGCCTGGCAAACACCTGTAATCCCAGCACTTGGAAGGCTGAGGTACGAGGATCAGCACGAGTTAGAGACCAGCCTGGACTACAAAAGTGAGCTCAAGGCCAGCCTGAACTGCACAGTAAGACCCTGTCTCAAAAAGACAAAAACAGGGCTAGTGAGATGGCTCAGTGGTCTAAAGCTCCTGGTTAGGCTGAACTTAACTCATAATGATGCTCCTGTCTCAGTTGCCTCAGTACTCTGATTACAGGCCTGTACCACCACATCTTCCTCGGCTTAGCTTTAACAGCACAGTTCCATGGTTGGATTGGAGGGCCTAACTGGCACTGTGCTCCCCTGGATGTGTTCTCCTGTGGGAATTAGAAGTGGCCACCATAGAGCTATACCCTTAACCAAGCCAGTGGCCCTTCTCATTACTTTGGGGAACCATAAAGGTCCATGGCTGATAAGAGTGCAGTTAGCCTTCCACATCAGATCTAGCCACCAGCCTTCAGCAGTCAGGAGTCAGGTGTGGTCATGCATACCTGTGATCACAGCATTCAGAAGCCCAGGGCAGGAGGATTGCAAGTTCAAGGCTGCGGGCAATGGCAATAAATTGCAGAATAAAAAGTCAAGGGATGTAGCTTAGCACAAAGGCCCTGAATTAAAAATCTCCAGTAATTAATCCCAGCACTCGGGAGGCTGAGGCAGGAGGATCGGTGCGAGTTCGAGACCAGCCTGGGCTACCAAAGTGAGCTCAAGGCCAGCCTCAACTGCATAACGAGACCCTGTCTCAAAAAAAAATCAAAAAAAAAAAAAAAAAAAAAAAATCTCCAGTAATATACAGGGACTGGGGTTTGATTCCCCAGCATGCTATGCTGGTCCTGCCCCCAGGGCCTGCTGAGACTGAGACAGGGCATGGTGGCATAAGCCTTTTTTAACTTTTAAATTTTTTTTTTTTTTTAAACCTTATTTATTTGTGTTATGGCCAGCTCAGCTTGCCCTGGGGGTGGGGCTGGTGCAGCATGTGATGCTAGGGGTCCAGTCGCGGTCCGTGCAGTTGCCTCAGTTTTCCTAGGCAGGCGCTTCAGACTGCTGAGCCATCTCGCCCGCCTAGTACTAGATATTAACCCAGGGGCATGCCGGGCATGGTAGTACACACCTATAATCCTAGCACTTGGGAGACTGAGCCTGGAGGATTGGTGCAGGTTCCGAGACCAGCCTGGGCTGCAAAAGTAAGCTCAAGACCAGCCTGAACTGCATCATGAGACCCTGTCTCAAAAAGAAAAGAAAAACACAGGGGCACTATACTACCAAGCTATTTTCCTCTCTCCTGTTTTGTTTGTTTTTGTGGGACCAGGGATCGAACTCACAACCTTGCACTTGCCATGCAGGCACTTGTGCCATGGAGCTATCTCCCCAGCCCCAAACATCACTTGTGAACATAGTTCTAAATCTCATGGGAAGCTGGGCGTGGTGGCTCATACCTGTAATCCCAGCACTTGGGAGGCTGAGGCAGGAGGATCAGTGTGAGTTCGAAACCAGCCTGTGCTACAAAAGTGAGCTCAAGGCCAGCCTCAACTGCATAGTGAGACCCTGTCTCAAAAAGACCAAAAAAAAAAAAATCTCATGGGAGAGGGGGAGACTCAGTGACCTCAGGAGCAAGGCTGGTGATGATCGTCAAAGCCGCTTATTATTCAAATGCCACCCTACAGTTGCCCTTAGAAGGTGAGGCTGAAGTGTATGAGGTGTATGTCATAAACTGCTGTTACAGGAGCATGGAAAGGAGAAACGTGGTATATATGAGGCCTGACCGAGACTGACTTGTGAGCCTAGAGTTGCTGTCACCTGTGATGGATGCCATGTCCTGCACTGGCTTCCACTCTCTACATACCTGTAGAGCAGGTGGGGCTCTATGGAGAGATGGGCAAGAGCCAGGCACCCTTATGACTCTTGCCTTTGGGGTATTTGGCAAACCATGAGCCATCAGGCTTGAGTTGTGGATGGAAAATCTTCCGAACTTGTTGGAGGCTACAAAGTGATGGCTGAAGCCAGTCTACACAGTCAGGGAACAAGTGTGTCTTTGCCAGCAGTAGGATGAGGTGCCTGGTCAGCCTGGGCACTGTCCTGCAGGGTTTACTCATGACACCCTTCCTGCCCACAGTTTGATGAAGGCCGGAACAACTTTGAGGGGGAGATCACCAAAGAGAAGTTGCTGGAATTTATCAAGCACAACCAGCTGCCCCTGGTTATTGAGTTCACTGAGCAGGTATGACTCTCTTGAGCTTAGACATGCTGTCATCCAGTTGTTTAGTGTACTTGGTGCCACAGAGACTCTTCTGTCAAGGCTTAGTTTGTGGTTCTGACATAAAAACTTCTGTTTATGATATAGACAGCCCCAAAGATTTTTGGGGGTGAAATCAAGACTCATATCCTGCTCTTCCTGCCCAAGAGTGTATCTGACTATGATAGCAAACTAAGCAACTTCAAGAAAGCAGCAGAGGGCTTCAAGGGCAAGGTGAGCACCCTGATGTGTGGACCTGCACTGTGCATAGGAAAGAGCCCTGTTCCTATCCCTTTGGGTCTTGGTGCTGGGGCATCCAGGGGACCAACCTCTGCTCTGGCTGGGCAGCTCCAAGCCCCCCCCTGACCTACCTGGGAGTGGAAGCTGTCCCAGCTCTGTCTCAGTGTGCCTTTTCTCTCCCAAGATCCTGTTTATCTTCATCGACAGCGACCACGCTGATAACCAACGCATCCTCGAGTTCTTTGGGCTGAAGAAGGAGGAGTGCCCAGCTGTGCGGCTCATCACCCTGGAGGAGGAAATGACCAAATACAAACCCGAGTCAGAGGAGCTAACAGCTGAGAAGATCACAGAGTTTTGCCAGCACTTTCTGGAAGGCAAGATCAAGGTACACAGTGAGGCCTGGGTGGAACCCACAGTGGCTCACCTTGTAGAGCAGATTTATCTAACCGTGACACTATGGGCTTCACTGTGTGGTTTCCTATGGCTTCACCCTCAGTCTCAAGGGCTTAGAGCATAGAGGACCAAGGCAGTGTGACATCTGTGTTCCTGGCACTCACGTTTGGGAACCTCATAGAGGACCTCTTGTGCTCTTGGCCCAGTTGTGCACCAAGGTAGCCTCAGGCTGTGAGGCACCATATGTTCTCTCCTGGGCCAACTTTGCTGGGCTCTTGGCACCATTGTCTATGCCAGTTTCCAGAGGATAGTATATCCCAGCTGCTCCAGGGCTGGGATACGTGAGTGGTACCTTCACTCTGTCTGTCTGTCTGTACGCATGCCCGTCTGTCCTGCAGCCCCACCTGATGAGCCAAGAGTTGCCTGAAGACTGGGATAAGCAGCCTGTCAAAGTGCTGGTGGGGAAGAACTTTGAAGAGGTTGCTTTTGATGAGAAAAAGAATGTCTTTGTGGAATTCTGTGAGTAGAGTGTCCCCAGCTTCCAAGGTGACCGCTTCACTGGGGCGGCGGCAGAGTAAGGAGCTCAGTGTAGGCATCCAGGAAGGAGCCTCAGCGCTACTTTCTTCCCAGATGCGCCGTGGTGTGGTCACTGCAAGCAGCTGGCCCCCATCTGGGATAAGCTAGGAGAGACCTACAAGGACCATGAGAATATTGTCATCGCTAAGATGGACTCAACAGCCAACGAAGTGGAGGCCGTCAAAGTGCACAGCTTCCCCACCCTGAAGTTCTTTCCTGCCAGTGCAGACAGAACGGTGAGCCTTCCTCCCTGAGCTCTGCAGACTAATTCAGGGGTTCCTGGGCTGAGGGACCCATGCAGGAGGGACTGAGGACACACTGCAGGGAGGCGTTGCACAGTTTTGTGCCCTCACCAGTTGTTTCCTACAGGTCATTGATTACAACGGAGAGCGGACGCTAGAAGGTTTTAAGAAGTTCTTGGAGAGTGGTGGCCAGGAGGGGGCAGGAGATGATGATGTGAGTGTGTCATAAAGGCCCCGCCTGTCCTTGTGAGAGGCACTGACAGGCTTTGCCTTGGGGATGAGACCATGGTTGGTATGCTGTACATCCGGGCCAGAGGAGCCTGGGAAGTGCTCCAGATACGCTATTGCAACCCCTTTCCTTAGCAGTGGTTTTCAAGGAAGGGACTTTGAAGGCATTTTGGTGGGGGGGAAGTAACCCAGGACCTTTGTGCTGAGCTATATCTTTTATTTATATTATGGCCAGCTTAGACTGCCCTGGGGGTAGGGCTGGCGTAGGGTGACAGGGATTGAACTGCGGTTCCTGCAATTGCCTAAGCTTGCCTAAGCAAGCACTTTAGACTATTGAGCCATCTCACCGGCCCTGTGCTGAGCTATATCCCTAGTCCTTTGTTTTGAGACTGGGTCTCACTGAGTCTAAATTGCTAGTGCTGAGCTCAAATTTGTGCTTCTGCCTCAGCTTTCCAAAGTGTGGGATTACATGAGTGTGCTGCCACATATAATCTAAGGCGTATTTCTTTCTCTCTTTTTGGCGGGACCGAGGTTCAAGCTCACAACCTTGCACTTGCCAGGCAGGCACTGTGCCACGGAGCTATCTCCCCAGTGCCCCCCCCCTTTCTTTTTTTTAAAATTTTTTATTTTTTCCTCTTTTCTTTCCCTCACTCCCTCCCCCCTTCCCTCCCTCTCTTTCTCTCTCTTTCTTTTTCTCTTCCCCCTTCCTCCTTCCTCCTTCCTTTCTTCTGTATTTAGGACAGGGTCTACAGGATCTCACTACATAGATTGGACTCACAGTGATTTTGTTTTCAGCCTCCCAAATGCTTAGATTTCAGGCACATGTACCATGCAGGTTTTTTTTTTTTAATGTTATGGCTGGCTCAGCATGTGGTGCCGGGGATTGAACCTCGGTCCCTGCAGCTGTCTAAGCTTACCTAAGCAGGCACTTTAGACTGCTGAGCTATCTTGCTGGCCCCCTACCATGCCCAGTCTTAATTGGCTTCTCAGTGCACCTTAGGGTTGGGGCTGGCATGGCACACTGAGGATTGATCCCCAGCTGCTGCACTCTGCCTAAGCAGGTGCTTTAGTCTGCTGAGCTATCAGGCCAGCCCAGTGTAAGGCATCTTTAAAAGCCAAACTACTCTGAAAGTCTCAGTTGCATCCCAGAGTCCTCATATCCATACATGGGATTCAGTGTTCAGCCTGCGGCTAAAGCCCATGTCTGTTCTGCTGATAAGACTTGTTAGTGTCACTGTCCAGGCTAGGCAACAGTGCTCAGGCCTGCCCAAGACTGCTCATGGCCAGTCATGCTGGTGGACAAGTGATGGCAAACCTTTCAGAGCTTTCAGTGATATCAAACAGTGAGCCACGAGTGCCATAAATTCACCAGCATCTCCCTAGAGGATGGGAGGGAAGGTCAGGAGAATGTGGTGGGAGTGGCAGTTGATGAGACACTGGAGGTGGAGAGTAGAGGAAATGTCTGTGTTGTGGAAAGCATTCAGATGTGAGAAGCTCAGGAAGACGCTTAAGTGAACCTGTCCCTTTTTTCCTGCATCTAGGACCTGGACCTGGAAGAAGCGGAAGAGCCAGACATGGAGGAAGATGATGATCAGAAAGCTGTGAAAGATGAACTGTAAATGGGAATGGACCGGGGCAGCAGCCCGACACCTCAGCCGACCTCACCTGAGGAGGGCACCACTGGAGAGCCAGGGAACCCTCCTGCAGCCACTCACGTCCTAACACATGGAAACTCAGACCCGTCTCTTCCTTTTATTTTTCAATTTTTGGAAAGGGATTTATCTCCGTGCCAGTCCATCTTGCTGGGCTACTTTTTTAAAATTGTGATGTACTTTTTTGTACATGGTTTTTGTCCCAAGTGCTTGCTAAAATATTTGGGATCTCACACTGGTAATGTCTGTCCTGTTAAAGAGATTTATACTGTCCCTTTGAAACAGTTCCATCTGTGGAGCTTTGAAAGTTTTCAATGTAAGGGTATTTGTTTTCCCTTGGCCAGACCTCCCTGGAGTCTCCCACCTCCTACTAGGAGGGATGGATCCAGGCTGGACACAGCCACTCTCCCCATTCACCTCATGCCAGTGTGGCCAGGATGAGCATGGCTCTTGTATTTTTTGGTTAAACAGAGACTTCAGATACAGTCAGGTTAGCTCCTGTGTTTGGAGAAGGGACCGTGGTAGCTATTAGGAGGCCAGGACAGGGCCATGGGCTGTTCCCTCCTCCCTGCCTTGAGTTTGGACCTATCATTCAGCCCACTGTCCTGCCTGTCATGGGGCACAGAGCCCTGTATCCCCTGGATCCTCCAATTCACCCAGTAGTCTGCATTGGGGATCAGGACCTTGATTCTCAGGCTAGGAGACAGCAAAGGTTGTGGGTGCTGGATCAGATGTTGACCATTAGGCATTTATACCACAACCTCGGAATTGAACACATTGGCCAAATAAAATTGAAATTTTACTACCTTTTGTTATTTCTGCCTATGACTTCTGTAAGCCACAGAGCTGAGTGGGATTTCTGACACCTGAAGAGGTATAGCGAGCTTTGGTGGAGTTCAATTGTCAAGATCTCCTGACTGAAGTGTATAACATGCACACCAATCCTGCTTTAGCCTCCTAAGTGCTGGGATTACAGGCATGTGCCACGATGCCTGGCTCTTTTTGTTGTTCTTTATTGTTTTGTGTCATAAATTTAAGGCCAGCCTGTTAAAAGAGGGAGACCTTGTCTGAACCAAAAATCCAAAAATAAAAGCCTTAAGCTGGCAGTGTAAAATGCCCAGCTCCTGGGTTCAAGTCCAGCACTACAAAAAGAAAAAAGCTCTGGTGTTGAAATGAGACATTTACTGATGTGTTTTGCAGTACTGGGAATGGAACACAAGGTCTCATGGTAGGCAAGCATTCCACCTCTGAGCTGTACCCCAGCCCTGTTTTCCAGGCTTAGAAATTAATCTGACTTGAAAAGCCTGAGCTTGTTCTTGGCTGGCAAAAAGAATACAGTGTTAGCCGGGTGTGGTGGCACATGCCTGTAATCCCAGCACCCGGGAGGCTGAGACAAAAAAAAAGTACAGTGTTCCCCAACCTTACCTTGTGCTGCAGGTTTTTGTTTTGTTGGTGGGGGGATGCTACAGGGTTTAAGCCTGGTGTTTGCGCTGTTCAGAGGAAAGTGTTGTCTGGCTCAAGTGGTAACATCTATGCCAAGAGCTCAGGTTCGGTTCCTACATGGTATGGTCATGTTGGAGAGCATCAGCATAACCAGACCTGGCCCAGTGGGCACACTGAATATTGTTGATAAACCAGTTCTCTGCCCAGGACAGGAAAGAGAGCATCTCTTTTATCCTTGACATTTGTCTACCCTGTGAGCCCCCAAACCAGGGCTGCTCACATCTCTGATCCAGGCCATACAGACATGTAGGTGATGGGGGCCTGTTATCCCTGTGCGCAGCTCCAATGAGACCCAGCTAGACCAGCACCCAGTGTTCCAGCATACTTGCCTTCCCTTGTTGATTGGGCTCCAAGCCCCCCCCCCCCCCGTGTTTTACCAGCACAATGGGGCATGAGCACTTAGCAGTCAGGTGCAAGGATATTAGCTCTTGGCCCCCAAAATGAGTTGCCACCAGAGACTATGGCCCCAGTAAAGGAAGAGATGGGGGTCTGGAGAAGGAAAGAGCCACTTCTCTTCATAGTGGAGAGGGGGCTGGGCTGGAACTCTTTAAGTGATCCTGCTGACCTACTACTATACAGACCTGGCTTCTGGATAGAAAAGCTAGGAGCAAGCAGTCCTGTTAGGTCACACGCTCCTAGGAAGTGTGTGAGTCACGGACACCTTACCCCTTTTGCAGAGGCAACTGATGAACACATTCCCATTATGACTATGACAGGAGGCTGAGGGGAGGTGGCCAAGAGTTCTGACTGGCCTTGTGGATTAGCAGGGGTACTGTGAAGGCTTTAGAGAAGACAGTGACAGCTTAGCAGCAGGAACTTTCCAGTTTCTCTTTGTAGGTGGCAGGAAGCCACTAGGTTGGATCCTAGAACAGCAGATTCAGGCCTAGGCACTGCCCAAGGGGTCACATAGTCTCAGAGCTGGCCCAAATTTCTTTACAGCTTCTGGACATTTTTTTTCTTTCTTTCTTTTTTGTTGAGACAGGGTCTTGTTATGTAGTTCAGGCTGGCCTTGAACTCACTATGTAATCCAGACTGGTCTTTAATTCACAGCAATCCTCCTGCCTCAACCTCCGAAGTGCTGGAAAGCCCCTGAGCTTTGTACTTCACTCAGGGCACAACTGGTAGCATTCATTGGATGTGTTAATAATTAGAAGGTAATCCTTTTTTCTTTTTTAAAATGGCCGGCTCAGCCTGCCATGTGGGGGTGGGCTGGCGCAGCATGTGATGCCAGGATTGAACCATGGTCCCTGCGGTTGCCTAAGCAGGTGCTTTAGACCCCTGAGCCATCTCGCTGGCCTTAGATGGTAACCCTTTTAAACATATGTTTTGGTTTGTCATCCAAAAAGTAACAATTTAAAATCATCCAGACCAAAAGGCTTGTAATCCCAGCACTCTGGGAGGTTGAGACAGGAAGATTGAAAAATTCAAACTCAGGATGGACAATTTAGCAATTTAGAGAGCCCCTGCCTCAAAATAAAAATTTTAGGGGACAGCAAGATAGCTCAGTGGTCTAAACCACAGCGGTCTAAAGTACAGCAAACATAAAGCAAATTCCATTCAGCAGATGGGGAAGCTTTCATCCAGGAGAAATGCCACAGCCACAATTCTGCATATTCTAGGGCCGGTGGTATAGCTCAGTGGACTAAGCGCTTGCTTATGGAAGCACAGGGGCCAGGGTTTGATTCCTGGCCCCGCATGCCACGCTGGCCCCACTCTCAAGCATGCTGAGCTGGCAATGGAGTCTGGGTATGGTGGCACATGCCTGTAATCCCAGCACTTGGGAGGCAGGAAACAGGAGGATCACTATGAGTCCAAGCTGTGTAGTGAGACCCTCTACAAAAAAAAAAAAAAATCCTTCATATTTTTTCTTTTTCTCTTGTATTAGGATAGGCCAGAAGCTCCTGTTTTACATCCCCATATAGGCTAGCCTAAGGAGCTTGCCCAGTTTTTTTTTTAATTTAATTAATTAATTATTATTATTTTTGTCTTGTTTCAGAACCTTTATTTGTTTTTGTTTTTGTTTTTGTTTTTTTGGTGGGACGGGGGTTCAAACTCATGACCTTGCACTTGCCAGGCAGGCACTTGTGCCATGGAGCTATCTCCCCAGACCCACAGAACCTTTGTTTATTCACTTATTTTTATGGCTGGCTCAGCCCACTCCGAGGGCAGGGCTGGTGCAGCAGCATGTGGTGCCAGGGATCGAACTGTGGTCCCTGAAGCCGCCCAAGCTTCCCTAAACAGGCGCTTTAGACCACTGAGACATCCCGCTGGGCCCACTTGCCCAGTTTTGAGGCCTTTGTTTTTGTCTTTTTGAGACAGGGTCTCACTATGCATGCAGTTCAGGCTGGCCTTATGCTCACTTTTGTAGCTCAGGCTTTTCTCAAACTCACACCGATCCTCCTGCCTCAGTCTCCCAAGTTCTGGGATTACAGGCATGTGCCACCATGCCCAGCTAAGTATTTATTATTATTATTATTATTGGCTTTCTTTTCTTTACAGTGTTGGAGGGCTGGCTAGATAACTCAGCAGACTAAACACCTGCTTCAGCAGAGCACAGTGGCCAGGATTTGATCCCTGGCTGGCCCCATCCCAAGAGTGCACTGAGACTTGAGACTGGGCATGGTATGCTGGAGTGTGCCTATAAACCCAGCACTTGGGAGGCTGAAAACAGGAGGATCACTACAAGTCCAATCTACATAGTGAGACCCTATACATTCTGTAGACCCTGTCCTAAATTCATAAAAAAAACCCCAAAAAACAAAACAAACAAACAAAAAACACCTACAGTGCTGGGTATTGAACCCAAGTCCTGAAGCATGACAGACAAGTGCTCTCCCACAGTGTCCCACTGAAAGCTTTCATCCTATCCTCTGAGTAGAGGAGATAGAATTTTTCCATAATGGGAGAAAAAGATAGTCTCCTCCTCAAAGAAAGGTCCTATCCAGTTACAGCACAGAACCTTTCATCTCCTGGATTTGTATACATAGTCAGAAGAAACTTTACCTGACTCCAAGGAGCATATGGGAAATAGTCCCAGCAGGCTCTTTGAGGGCCAGGGCCTGGACAGAAGGGCAGAGACAACAGTCAGTCCCAGGCTGTAGTGCCATGTACCTGTGCAAGGAGAGCAGGTAAAGAAACTCCAACCAGCCCCTGGTCAGTGCCAAAAGTACAGCCTGTACTTTTGGACCTGGATGGTTCCTGATATTCTTGATTTGGTCTCTTTAGCTAGAGATCAGCCTGCTGCCTGCTACTGAACGAACACGTGGTCTCTTCCGCTCGGGAAAAGCAGCTGGCAATCTGATTTCTGAACTAATTAAGTCTCCAACAACCGTCTGGAGCATCTCACCAATGCAGTATACTGAGTTTTATCCCCTAAAATTCTTATTTATCCTTCCTCAGTATCTCCAGATATGACCTTGCTCCAAAATAGGGTCCATTGCTGGTATAACTGGTGAAGAAAAGTGATACTGAAACTGACCAAGTCCTGTTATTTTTTTATTTATTTATTTTTTTTTGTGGGACCAGGGTTCGAACTCACAACCTTGCACTTGCCCAGCAGGCACTTGTGCATCGGAGCTATCTCCCCAGCCCCCTGTTATGACTGGTGTCCTCAGAAACAGGGAGATTTGGACATACAGTACAAGCCATGTGAAGACAGAGCCCTGAGGACCATAGAGATCTCCAGTAGTTGCAAGAGTTAGAAAGAACTCTTCCCCGAGACTGGGGGAGCCTGCCTTTACCATGCCTGTGTCTCATTCTGAGACTCTTAGGTTTTTTTTTTTTTTTTTTTTTTTTTTTTGTCTTTTTGAGACAGGGTCTTGCTATGCAGTTCAGGCTGGCCTTGAGCTCACTTTTGTAGCCCAGGCTGGTCTCGAACTCACACCTGCCTCAGCCTCCCAAGTGCTGTGATTACAGGCATGCGCCACCATGCCCGATGAGACTCTTAGGTCTTAAACCTGTGGTACTCTGCCAGGTCAGCCCAGGAGGGGTGTCAGGGCCACTGGGCAGCTTTCAATGCTGGAATACCCACACTACCCTGCTTCTCTGTCCTTGGCTTACCCAACAGCGTTTCTCAGGCCCCCAGCATGGATGATGCATTGCCAGTTGTGCCTGATGCAAGTGGTGGCAATACACCTAATTGGCAAGCCCAAAGTCTTGAGTTTAATTCCCAGTACACCTCCCTCAAAAACTGAAGGCAGCTGGTGTAGGATCCTGTTGGACGGGGCAGAGGTTAGACTCTCCCACTATAGTCTCCATCTCTGTAGTACAGAGATGTCCTTGGCAGTGTCTTGACATCCCGGAACCAAGAGAAAGACGAGGGTAAATGTGGATGTGGGAGCATTGAAAGGGGGAGGAGGCCAGCAAGATGGCTTAGTGGTCTAAAGTGCCTGCTTGCTTAGGCAAGCTTAGTTAACCATAAGGACTGCAGTTTGATCCCTGATACCACTTGCTGCGCCAGCCCCACCCCCTGGGGAGGCTGAGCTAGCAATAATTAATGATAATAATAATAATAATAGGGGCTGGGGAGATAGCGCCAAGGCACAAGTGCCTGCTGGGCAAGTGCAAGGTCGTGAGTTCGAACCCTGGTCCCACAAAAAAAAAAAATAATAATAATAATAAATTCCATTTTTAAAAAAGAAAGGAAGGGCACTTAGTGACGCCACACTGGATTGACCCAGGCTCCTGCCTGGGCAGCAATGGTGGTTATTATGGGAAAGCTGCTCCAGGGTGCTAGGATCCCAATGGAAGAGAGGAATAAATGGTAGCAAGGTGGATAGGGCTGAGGCCTCCAGTACACCTTGGAAAGGAAGACAGCCCTTCACCTCTACAGGTAGGTAGAAGGGAGTGACCTACAAGTGCCATCTCCACATGCTGGACCCCTGCCTCACCCTTAGCCCTACACCTATGACCTTCATCAGGGGCTCCAGCCTAGTCCCCTTCTGGCCCACTGTGAGGCACTGTCTAAGTCTAGCTGTGGGATTGGAAGTGATGGCCAAGAAAGATCTGACCCCTTTGGCCGGACATGGCAACAGGTGGGCTGAAAGATGAGCCTCCAAACATGATCCTGTGTGCAGGGAGGGAAGGAACAGCTCAGTTTCAGCCCCTTGCATCGGCAAGCATGACTGCGCAGCTTTATATAGCTCCACGAGGCCTATATAAGCTGGGAGCAAGGTCTCAGTCAGACAGAAGAGCCTGCACTCTCACCTTGTTTGGCCTGGCTGGCTCACTCCTTACCTCAGTGCAGCAGGGTCCCCAAAGGGGCAGCCCTCCCCCAACCCCCAAGGATGCCCAGCAGAACTGTGCGTTATTCCCGCTACAGTCCCCGGCAGCGGCGCCGGCGGCTGATGGCCTATCGAAGTGTCCGTTTTCCTAATGATGTCCTTTTCTTGGACCACATCCGCCAGGGTGACCTGGAACAGGTGGGGCGCTTTATTAGGACTCGGAAGGTCTCTTTGGACACCATCCACCCCTCAGGTGAGAGGACCACAGCAACCAGTCGAGGGTATGTGGGGTGGTAGGGGAAGGCCAGTTCAAGGACTCCAGCCTTGATCCCTGCCTAGGCCTGGCTGCTCTGCATGAAGCTGTACTCTCTGGAAACCTAGAGTGTGTGAAGCTGCTGGTCAAATATGGAGCTGACATTCACCAACGTGATGAGACAGGCTGGACACCCCTGCACATTGCCTGCAGCGATGGGTACCCTGACATAGCCAGGTGAGTCAGCAGGGCAGGGGAGCAGAGGCTGCATCCCAACTCCTCTAGCCTCACATGGTCTCTAGGATGTGGGACCTCAAGAGAGGCTCTGTCAGTTTAGCCAACAGCCCCAAGGGCTCTAGCACCATTTCCACCCTTTGCTGTGCTACAGCAAACTGGAAAACACTGACACAGCTGCCTCAGGGTCTGGTTTCTTCCCCTTTACCCTGCCAGGAAAAACTTAATAGGTGACCCCAGGACTCTTACCCTGGGGCGGGGCTGAGCATGCTTCAACCAGGTTGCCCTTTGCCCCCAGGTACCTCATTTCCTTGGGGGCAGATAGAGAAGCAGCCAATGATGATGGTGACCTGCCCTCTGACCTCATTGATCCTGACTTCAAGGACCTGGTAGAACTCTTCAAGGGAGCCAGTGTGGACTAAACCCCCTCCCCTGGGCTCCAACCTACCATCTTTGGGTGTGACCTTGGCCCCTATACCTATGTCTCTGGCCTGGCTTTTTTCTAGGTCAATTTTTTATTGTGACACTTTTTACTTTTTCAATAAATGTTATCTCCAAGCGTGTGGTGGTTGTATTATTACTGTGCCTGCAGCAGCACGGGACTGCGAGCCACAGCCTCTTGGAAACTCTTTTATCTCCAGTCACCCCTTTTGTCCTCACCTCTGGTGTCCCCCGTCTGCTTCTACCCCTAGTTTCAGTATCTCTCACCCCACTCATCCCATGCCTTCCCCTCCACTCACTTGGCATGTCCCTGCTTCCCTAACCTGTCTCCCCACATTCAGGTCTCCCAGTCTTCCATCCCCCTTAGGTCACCGTCCCATGTCCCCATCCTTCCTTACCCCTCCCTCGCGTCCTCTGTCCCTCTAGCCCTCAGGTCTTCCCATATCCATATCCCCCCTTTCCTATATCTCTCCATGTACCCCCTTGCTTCTCCATAATCCCTTTCCCAGGTCTCTCCAAGTCCCCTCCTCCCGCGGTGTTCGTCGCCGAGTCTCTCTCTGACACCCTGCGTTCCCCTCAACAGGTCTCTCTGGCCCCAGTATCCCTGTCTGAGATTTTTCCAAGTCTCCAATATCCCCGTCGTACTCCGTACTCCACCTCCCCGTCCTTCTATGACCCCAGCCCTCCTCCACTGTACAGCCCCGCGGCCGCCCCACCCTGCGTGCCATGCGCGGCGTCACGTGATATCGTCTGGGTCTGCGTCACTTCCGGCGGCCGCACGGGAAGAGGCGGCGGCGCTGGTGGCCCGGCGGGCGAGGTAAGGCGGGCGCGGCGCCGGCAGCAAGCGAGGCGAGGCGAGGCGAGGCGAGGCGAGGCGAGGCGAGGCGGGGCGGGGCAGGACGGGGCGGGGCGGGCGCCGGACCGGAGGAACCATGGCCGCCCCGCCCTGCCCCGCCCTAGTGTCGCCTCGTCTCCGGGCTGGACAAGTCCCAAGCAAATCCGGGATGGTAGCCGCCGTGACAAGGCCCTTCCGACAGGCGAACTGACGTGGGTCGAGGTCCTCTGACGCCACGGCCCGGGAGATGTTGCGAGGATGTCTCCGGATTTCGATCCCCCTGTATGCAGCCCTCCGCCCAGTCTTTTGGTGCCGCGGCTCTGTCCAGGCCAGTTGGAGTTACCAGACACGACCGCAGGGACGCGGCGGAGTCCCGCAAATATCAGTGGTGATACAGGCCAGAACGCGCCCGTACTTCTCACAATAGACTCACCAGAAACGGTGGTCTTCCTCTTCACCCCCACCCCAGGCTAAGTGGAGTGCGTTTTGGGCAGAGGGCAAGTTCAAACAAAGAGCTCCAAGATGCAGGTGTGAAGGCTTTTGAGTGGACTTTGGGCACTCGGGTTGTTGAGAGCAGAGGATGAGAGGTGGGCCAGAAGGGAAACAGGAGCCAGTCCTGGGGGGGAGTCGCGTTGTCGGGATCACCAGGTGTGGGTGGAGTGATGGAGAGGATAACTAGCGATAGGCAAGGAAGAGAGAGCTTTAGGGGACCACCAGGTTTCCTTGGTAGCTTGTCATAAGTGTCTTGACTGCTAGACCACTTTCTAGTGGTCTCATTGACTGAAAAGGATACAGAATGTAGAAGTGAGATTTAGGGAAGTTTCAATACCAGAATCTCCAAAGGAACGCAGAATGATCAGTCATAGTCTCTTTGGAGACAAGACTATCACCGATGTATGCAGTGTTTCCAGGGTGGATGGAAAACTTTCCAAGTCCTGAGAAAAACACTTTTTTTTTTTTTTTGTCTTTTTTGAGACAGGGTCTCGCTATGCAGTTCAGGCTGGTCTTGAGCTCACTTTTGTAGCCCAGAATGGTCTCAAACTTGCACTGATCTAAAGGGATTATAGGCATACACCACCACACCAGGCTCCTGAGAAGAATTTGAGATGCATTCTGCACCTATGCTGTTGTCTTTGGCCTTTCCCCAGGAAGTCAGTGAAACCCTTGAGTTCCACAGAGGAATTAATTAATTAATTAATTAATTTGTATTTGGTACACAGCTTGGACTCATAGTAATCCTCCTGCTTTTGACCTCCCCAGCACTGAGAACATAGGCATGTGCCATCATGCCTGAATTGACTCACTGGCTCAGTATGCCTGGTGCCCAGCATCAAACCCTGGTCCCAGTGCTTGCCTAAGCAGGTGCTTGGTGCACCTTTCTGGCCCCACAGAGGAAATTTTATTTTATGTTATGTTATGTTATG
Organism: Myocastor coypus; assembly: GCA_004027025.1. Lineage (NCBI taxonomy): Eukaryota > Metazoa > Chordata > Mammalia > Rodentia > Myocastoridae > Myocastor > Myocastor coypus. The sequence goes on along the minus strand of PVJA010006960.1, from coordinate 46,884 downwards.
TTATGGGACCAGGGTTCAAACTCATGACCTTGTACTTGCCAGGCAGGCACTTGTGCCACGAAACTATCTCCCCAGCTCCCACAGAGGAAATGTTATTTTATTTTACTATGTTTTTAATTACAGAGGAGGGCCTGGTGGGATGGCTCAGTGGTCTAAAGCGCCTGCTTGGGGAAGCTTGGGCAGCTTCAGGGACCGAGGTTCGATCCCCGGCACCACATGCACCAGCCCTGCCCTCGGGGCGGGCTGAGCCGGCCATAAAAAATGAGTGAATAAAGCCGGGCGTGGTGGCTCATGCCTGTAATCCCAGCGCTCGGGAGGCTGAGGCAGGAGGATCAGTGCGAGTTCGAGACCAGCCTGGGCTACAAAAGTGAGCTCAAGGCCAGCCTCAACTGTATAACGAGACCCTGTTTCAAAAAGACAAAAAAAAAAAAAAAAAAAAAAAAAAAAAAAAAAAAAAAAAAAAAAAAAAAAAAATGAGTGAATAAACAAACAAAGGTTCTGAAACAAGAAAAACATAATAAATAAAATTAATTACAGAGGAAATTTATTTATTTATTTATTTATTTATTTATCTTTTTGAGACAGGGCTTCTCTATGCATTTCAGGCTGGCCTTGAGCTCACTTTGTAGCTCAGGCTGGTCTCAAACTCACACCTATCCTCCTGCCTCAGCCTCCTGAGTGCTGGGATTACAGGCTTGTGCCGCCACGCCTGGCTTACAGAGGAAATTTTTTTTTTTTTAATTTTTTTGTTTCAGAACCTTTATTTGTTTATTCACTCATTTTCATGGCCGGCTCAGCCCGCCCCGAGGGCAGGGCTGGCACAGCATGTGGTGCTGGGGATCAAACCGCGGTCCCTGAAGCCACCCAAGCTTTCCCAAGCAGGTGGTTTAGATCACTGAGCCATCCCGCCAGGCCCCAGTACAGAGGAAATTTTAAACAAGCTCACCTGATGAAAACCCTTGTCCTGTCTGGAGTGAAGGCCACATAGAGCAGAGCCACACAGATGTCACTGGGGAGGGGACATATAAAGAAGCCTGAAAACCTACCATGGAGTGTAGGAAAGAGTAAAAACAGTGGCTAGGGTCTAGCTCAAAGTTAAGAGTAGGTGCCTAGCATGTGTGAAACCAGGGGTTTGACCTCTGACATGGCATAAGATAGAATTGATGGAGGGAGGCTCAGGGCAGCCTAAGTATTTGAGTTTCACCCAATTGCTATGGCTCTGGAGACCTTGATGGGATAGGGCTGGGGTCACGTAGAGTCCACTTCTGCTAGGTAGCATTACCCTTTTTATTTTTGGTACCAGAAATCGAACTCAGGACTTTGTGCTTGCTAGGCAGGTGTTTCTGCTACTGAGCTATATCCTCAGTCTCATTTTTTTGCTTTATCCTTTGTTTGTTTATTTATTTTTATGGCCGGCTCAGCCTGCCCTGAGGGGCAGGGCTGGCGGAGCATGTGGTGCCAGGGATCGAACCGCGGTCCCTGCAGCTGCCCAAGCTTTCCTAAGCAGGCGCTTTAGACCACTGACCAATCCTGCCAGGCCCTGCTTTATCCTTTGAACAAAGCGTTTTCACAGGCTTCTTCCTAGTTAAGCCATAGGCACCTGAGAGATGTGTAAAGCACCCAGCACAGAGGCTGCCCTGTTGTCAGCCCCTGACAGGTGTCTGTTGTGGCCACCATGGTCTCTTCATGCTGAGTCTCTACCTCCTTAGGAGCTAGCTGGCCCTACATTGCAGTTTTCCCAGAGCTGTCCTATCTCTTAGTAAGCAGCAGTGACCCCAGGACCATTTATGAATGCACTGCCAGAGAGGAGGAGCTAGGGAGATTTCGTTGTGAGTTGGGGCCTTCATGTGGCCTGCCTCTATCCATTTTGGGAGCAAGAGGACCTGGCACATATACTGGGGGCTGATTTGCTTCAGATGCGGATCCTGAGGCAGAGAGAGATGGTTGTCCATCCCAGGTTTATTCTGCTTCTATGGCTATGCAGTTACAGCAGTCAAGTCCTATAGTGCACAGTCAAGTCTGCCTGTCTCCTGGTGTGTCATGTGGAAGGTAGTTCTATGGCAGAAGTTACATTTAAGATTGGGAAGTATAGCAGCAAATAACATCTGACAAAACAGGAAATAGTGGGGCTGTGGGCTATCTGATGGCAGTAGAGGGGCTAGACAATGATCCACTGGTGAGTGATGTGGGGAAAGGTATTAAGAAGATGGTGCTATTGTCTTCATGCTTGCTTCCAAGCCGGGAAGGCTGGCACCATGGAAGTGTGCACCTTGGTGGTAGAAGGTGCAGAGGATGCAAAGAAGGATATGGTAGAGGAGCTTTGGAAGGAGGTCCCTGGACTAAGGGACTGCCCGTGAGGGCCATTTGGTCTGAAACACTGTCATTGGGAGTTATACCTTATTTTGTGGCCCACCAAGAAAGAGAAAACATCGTCAGACTTTGATGTGATAGTAATCACTAGGTATGAGCCAATTACAATTTTTGGAAGATAGGAGCTGGGGAGATGGCTCCAAGGCACAAGTGCCTGCTGGGCAAGTGCAAGGTCGTGAGTTTGAACCCCGGTCCCACAAAACAAAACAAAACAAAACAAAAAAACAATTTTTGGAAGATAAGTCTTAGAGTATGATGTGTGAAGGGTCATGTCCTGTGCTGAGAAAGTGATTGTGTCTGAGAACATGAGGACATGAACTGTTTGGGTATGGAGCTGGAGATATCATGCCTAATTTCTGTTTTCCTTCTCATGGGGCCTGCATAGGGATGGAGTCTTATGGGAGCAGCGTGCTCTGTGGATTCTTGAGACCCTGAATTGGGATCTTTCCAACTATTCAGTCTGAACAGAGCCCCTACTCTGTCCTTTTGTTTGGTTTTTTTTGGCGGGATTAGGGTTCAAACTCATGATCTTGCACTTGCCAGGCAGGCACTTGTGCCATGGAGCTATCTCCCTGGCCCCCCTACTCTGTCCACTGGTCTGCCAGGGCAAGACCACCACTTGCCTAACCTGAGCTGCTGAGCAACAGGCTATGCCCTCATGACTTCTTGTGGATTGGCAGGGTCAGTAGGCATCTCTGGCTTTTTGGGGCCTAGGTCCTCTCCCAGCCTCCTTCACTAGTGGTGGTTCTGAGCCCCTCTATGCCAGCCTCTAGGGACATGCTGGCTTCCTCACTCAACTCTGGCCAGTAAACACGTTCAGGTTTCCCTTTGAGTAGCCAGACACAAACTGCTGCCAGCTGGAATGGTGCCAGAGGGGGGCCCAGGCGTAGGACATAGGTCGTGAGAACACCTGAGGCTGCCCTGGAGAAGTGCCAGAGAAGCTACCCAAGGACCAGTCAGTCCTGCAGAAAAAGATGGACTGTATGTAAGAGAGAAAAGGCAAAAAAAAAAAAAAAAAAGGCTGCTCAGGCCTTAGGACATGAGGCAGGTACAGACCAGTCCATGAACTTCCAAACACTGACTGTGGAAATACATGTCCATCCTGGGCTATAGAGTTTCCCTACCTTGTCCTGTTGTCATTGTCAGGCCCAGGAGGGCTATTTCTGTGCCATAGTGTTCCTGGGCTGGGCTACCCCTGAGAAGGACTATGAACAGAGACTCTGATCTCAGAAAGCATAGATTCCTGACTGAGCTATGTACCTCTTTAGTTTGGGAGCAACTTGGAGCCTGTGCCCTTGGGGGATCTGGCTTTGCAGTTTTGTCTTTCTTGCCCTTGACTATGGGCTTGTGTTTACCTGTGCTGTGTTTAAACATAGAATAGCTGTATGATGATGGAGTGGTCCTCCTGGCCTCTGGGAGAGCTGCAGATATGCTCTCTGAGCTGTGTGATGCTACTGGGCTATAGGGCACTTGTGCTGAAAGCCCCCATTTCAAGCTCTGTGACCCTGGCACTCAGGATGGACCCCCTATTGAACAAGACCAGGGTTGGGACCAGCTTCTTCAACCTAGGGCTACTATGTATCCTCAGCAGGGATCAGAGCCTGACCCTAAAATTAGACCCCTGCTCCAGGGCTGTGAAAATCCCCTGGGCTGAGACTGAGACTGTAAACAAGTGACACTCTGGGATCCTGGTCACTGGGTCATGTGCCACCTCCCCTAGGGTTATGCCTCCCCCCTGGCCTAGTTTGAGCCTATTTCTGGGGCACCTGGCCCCCAGCCATAGGGGCCAGGAAGCTGGACTTATGATAAGTGTTCTTTGGGTTCCTCATCAGGAAGGTTATTCCCATTTTACAGTCAAGAAGCCAAAGTTTAACAGAAACAACCCAGCCCTACAGTAGCCACTTTGGGCAGAACTGGGGACCCAGTCTTGCTTTCCTGTGAGAGGCTACCACCAGCTAAAACAGGAATTGGGCATGGATGTAGGCCAAGCTTGTGACTCACTCCTCTGGATCCTGCTGCCTGTGTCTGGCAGCTGGTGGCCTGTCCCCATATACTGGCTCTTCTATGTCTGTAGCTTGCCTAGCATTGCCAGGCAACCATGGGAGAACCACTGTCAGGCAGCAAAACCACATAGTTTAATGACTGTTAAAGGGAGCCAGTGGATGTACTCACCACTCCACCAGAGGTGGTGACATTCCCTTTTTTCTCCTTTTTTGAGACCAGGTTTCACTATGTAATTCAGGCTAACCTTGAACTCACTATGTAGCCCTGGCTGGCCTCAAACTTGTGATTCTCTTGCCTCAGCCTCCTGAGTGCTGGGATCAGGAGTATGTGCCTCCACACCAAATCAGGTGATGCATCTCATGCTAATGTACTGGGGTTTCCTTTTCAGAGGCTGAGGGGACCCGGCAGTAGAGAACTAGGACCAGACATCTCAGCAATGACCAGGTGGGTCTTGAGTTGGTGGGAGGCTGCCTCTTGGGTGGGGGTGTACCTGACTGCCCTGTGGCCCAGTCCCATGCTCATATGCCAGACATTCCCAGTTCTCCTGTCTCCAGAGTTGTCTACAATGGCAAGAGGAACAGCAGCCCCCGATCTCCCACCAACAGCAGTGAGATCTTCACACCAGCCCATGAGGAGAATGTACGCTTCATTTATGAGGGTGAGGAACTTCCTTAAGGGCTAAAGATAACAGCTCAGTAGCACAGAGCCTGCCTGGCAAGTGCAGGGTCCTAAGTCTGATTCCTGGTACAAAAAACAAGGAACTACCTCAATACTTTCCTGTCTTTCCTGTCTCTAGCAAGGTGTGGATGCCCCTGTCATGCCTACTGCTTTGGGTGACCAGGCCTTTTGGGGTGACAGCCCAAGAGGAGGGTATGGGGAGTGTGGGCAGCATACCAGGAGAGGCAGTGTCTGCAGCCTGTTCTCAGCACTACAGTGTTAGCTGGGGCATAGAGGGAGTTGTGGGGCTGGGGTGCACCCAGCCGTAAGCATGGAGGCTTTCATTGAAGTGCCCAGAGTAGGACCTAGTGGAAGAGATGAAAATTAATCCAAGGTCCATCTGTTGTCTGCAGCTCTTGGAAACCCAGGATGGACTCAGGTGGTCCATGGCACAGAGGAGACAGTTCTATGGAGGTGTAGAGAAAGGAGGGCTGGGCACCAGAGGCACTTTTGGCTGGTGGAAGGAGAGTGATAGGGGCAGGGGATGCTTACAGAGGAGAGGAGATGAGAGTCCTATTGCTCAGACCCTCCTGGACACTGATATATTGCTTTCTGTGTCCATAGCCTGGCAGAGTGTGGAGCGAGACCTTCGCAGCCAGCTGTCCGGTGGGGAGCGGGGCCTGGTGGAGGAGTATGTGGAAAAGGTTCCCAACCCTGGCCTGAAGAGTGAGTGGGCAAGGGGTGGGAAAGCCATCTGCTTCCTGCATGGTTGCTCATCCTGTCCCAAGATGTCTGAGTCAAGGACATCTGTAGGTAGGGGCTGGAGGAGCTCATGCCAGAGCTAACTGCACTGTCCCCACAGCCTTCAAGCCCATTGACCTGAGTGACCTGAAGCGCCGGAACACGCAGGACATCAAGAAGTCCTAGAGTGTCCAGTGCCCCTCCCCTGGCCTGAGGAAGATTGAGATCACTGGATGTTGGTTTCCTTCTGTCCTGTGGTTCCTGCTCCCAGGAGTGGGGAGGGATTGTGCAGGTTTGAATGGCATAAGCCTCAGGGCTGGCAGGATTGATGGCTGAGGCCTGCCCCTCCTCCCTCTGTCCCTCTGTTCCTGTCCTTGGAGGGGGACTTTGGCCCTGCCAGCCCTTGCCCTTCATCCTTGGCTGACTGCACCTTGGGTGCTGTCTGACTCTGCTGCCCCACACAATTACTGGCCCTGGGCCCCTCTCTTGTTACCTTCCCTGTCCCCCTGTCTTGCGGTTCCTGCTAGCATTCTATCAGGATCAGAAGAGGGGTCTCTTTCCCAGCTGGTTGGACTGACTGGTTTGTCCTTGAGATGACCAAGAAATAGGACAAGTGCAGCCCTACCTGCGCTCAGCTTGGGTACCCCGGTCCTTTGCTGCTCCTCTGGCTTGAAGACTTGGGAAGCTTTTCCCTTTATCCTCATTGTCTAGCCTGCCCCTTCCATTCCAGCTTCAGGATGGCATCAGCAGTCTGGGCCTGGGATAGTGCTGGCATCCCTGAAGCGGTCTCTAGTACCCAGGCCTAGTCTCCTGGTACCTGTACCCTTGTGGCCACAACACTGCCCTTAGGCCAAGGCACTGCAGCTGACCCTGAGGCGATAGTGCTGCCAGGCCCATCTTGCCTCTCTGGAGTATGCTGGGAGGTCACCAGGGCCCTTTTTCTTCCTGTGCCCTCTGGAAGCCAAGTGTCTGTGGCTCTGGAACCTGAGGGTCCATGAATAAAAGTGGATGGGACTGGGATTGGCCTTGTCACAGTCTGTCAGGCGCCTGCCCCTCAGCCTGTAGCATGCTGGAATTCCTAGGCATGGTGCTGACTCTGAACCCAGAAATTCTGGACTCAGGGGCCTGCCATGTGGAATGGTGCCCTGGGGAGGAGTAGGGGGTAGGTAGGAAGGAACAGCTGTTCAAGATAATCCCTTTCTTTGCACCCACTTTTTTTTTTGGTCTGTACGGTTTAGGCTGGCCTTGAGCTCACTTGGTAACCCAGGCTGGTCTTAAATTCTCATTGATGCTTCTACCTCTGCCTCCCAAGTACTGGGATTATAGGTGTGTGCCACTCTGCCTGGCTTGCACCTACTTTTTATGGTACAAGCTATGTATCCTTGAGAACATTGGCTCCTCCACTGTCCAGTAGAGATGGCTGCTGGGCCCCAGGAGAGACCCAGTTGCATTTGACCTTCAGATGTGGAAAGAGCCTTGGAAGGCTTCTGCTCCTGAGGCGAAGCCAAACTGGAATTTATTTCAGGAACACTCTTTCCCAGAAAAGTATTCTGGGGCTCAGGTGGCCCTGGAAGACTCCTGGGGGGTGGGTTGGGTAAGTGTCTGCTGGGAGGGAGGCACAGGAAGGAGCATTGCCTGTGGTAAATAGCTGCTTACTGCTCGTGGGCACTTGCTGCTCCCAAGTGCTGGGCCATCCCCTGAAAATGTGGCCTCATTAGGCTCTAGAGATGTGTGAGGCCTTTGGCAGAGGCTGCAAATCTCAGGCTGGGTTACCTAAGTTGTCTCCCACTATCTGGGACCAGAAAGGGATGAGTGTAGGCCAGAGACATAGAACAGTACAGGTCGGCATACAGTTCATCCAGGTTCCTTACCAGCACCACATGCACTGGTGTGCTACACTGAGGGTAGGATGCTGTACTCCCTTCACTGGGATCAGCAGAGGTATGAAGTGAGACTAGCCAGCTTTCCTAAGTTCACTTGACCTAGAAATAATCTGCCAAGTCTCTGAGTTCTGTTTCTGGGGGCTACTTGGTGCTGAGTGATTGACACTACTGTCAGTTCCTTCTTGTGGTTAGCTTCCCACAATGAACCTAGTCTACTGGTCTTTGTAGCATAGCAGTGGGGCTTGAAAACAGGTCCTTTTAAATTTTATTTTGCAACAGGGCTGGCCTTGAATTTACAATCCTTATTCAGCCTTTTTGAGTAGCTGAGATTGACTGTACCCCTACATCAACTTCAAACCAGCATTCTTTCTTTTTTTGGTATTAGGAATTGAACTTAAGGCAGGTGCTGTGCTGCTGAGCTATATTCCTGGCCCCTAATCCACCATTCTTTATGTGGGTATCTAGGGACTATATCCCTGGGTTTCCCAAGAGCTCTAAGTAGCTCACAATGCCAGCCTAAATCAGTTTCTCAGTTTCCTAGCAGTGCAGTAGGGTATGGGTTGTGGTCCAGAGCTCCCTTTGTGGTATTATTGTTGGTGTCCAGGCAGTGCTTGGGGATAAGGACAGCTTGCTGTGGGAGGAGATAGTCCGCGAGACCTTGGTTTAAGTGTGTGTGTGTGTGTTGCTCTGAAGTTAAGCCTTTGTCAAAGGGATAGCCCAACACTTAGGTACCTGGGCGTATTTGTGTCACACTTGAGGGCTGTTCTCTGGCACTCCCCACAAGAGCCCTTAACATGGAATCTGCTAGGACCCCCAGAGTGGGTATGAGAAGTTGCTACATCTTACCTTCTTGCTCACAGTCGCCAGTACACTCAAATGGCCTGGTTTGGTGGTCATGGCTGCCCAGACAGAGGGATGAGCAGGTGTGGGAAGGTAGGCTCAAGCCTGCTCACCTGGTGCCCCAGAATTTCATCCAGCAGGATGAGAGTTTTGTGTTCAACTGCTGTGGTTGGAGTGGGGATGCCACCCCAATGTTCCTGCAGGCTAGCTATGGAAGGATGCATCCTGGCTTTGAGCCATCCATGTTATTCTTGTCTGTCAAAGGTGCCAGTGGCTCCCACAGTCTGGGAGAGGTCTGTTTCCATATCCCATGCTATTTTCCCACAGCCACAGAAATTAATTTTCAACAAATGTCAACAATTCCAGGGCTGGCAAGATGGTTCAGTGGGGGCTGGGGAGATAGCTCCGAGGCACAAGTGCCTGCTGGGCAAGTGCAAGGTCGTGAGTTCGAACCCTGGTCCTACCAAAAAAAAAAAAAAAAAAAAAAAAAAAAAAAAAAAAGATGGTTCAGTGGTCTAAACCACCTGCTTAGGAAAGCTTAGGCAGCAGCAGGGACCGCCTTTGGATCCCCGGCACCACATGCTGTGCCAGCCCCGCCCCCAGGGCAGGCTGAGCCGGCCATAATTAAAAAAAAAAAAAAAAAAAAAAGGAAGGCACTGTGCTGCCAAACTACATCCCTGGCCTCCCCTCCTTTTTGTGTTCTGGACAGGATCTTGTGTAAATTTAGGCTAGCCTTGAACTCTTATGTAGCCCAGGTACCTCAAAATTGTCCTGTCTTAGCTTCCATGTATGTATGTATGTATGTATGTATGTATGTATGTATGTAATGGCTGGCTCAGCCTGCCTTGGGGATAGGGCTGGCGCAGCATGTGGTACCTGATTTTGAACCATGGTCCCTGTGGTTGCTTAAGCAACTGCTGAGCTATCTTGCTGGCCCCTGCCTTAGCTTCCTGAATGCTAGGATTACAGTTCTTCACCACCAGGTCTGGTTCTGTCCCCTACATATGTCATCTGAGGTAGGATATTAATTCCTTCTGTTGATATAGGTAGTGGGAAGAGCCCTGGGTGGGGTGAAAGACCCCATGCATGGTGGAAATGAGTTGGGCACCTGAGCCTGAAATGTAGATGCAGGAGGCATGGGAGCTGAAAATAGAGTACTTGTCTGAATACAGCTCCTGAACTGTTCCCTGGTCCTCTAAGTTTCTGCTGTTTGTGTTGGGTAACCCTCCTGTGACTCCCTCCTGAGCCCTCTGCTGAATTTAAAGTCCTGCCTGGCTACCCACCACCTGCTTCCCCCAGATCTGACCCTTGGTTATCCTAGTTCATGCCTTTTCTTGGTCATCACTCTCATTTTGGTGGCCTTCAGGTCCTTATAGGCACCCCACTCCGCTGGGCCATATCCAAACATTGCTGTGGGGAAGGGGACCAAGGTGCAGGGCTGAGCAAAGGTGGGAGAGGGGTAGTGATAGGGAAGCAGCAGAGGTCTCCTGGAATGGTTGATGCTTGTGGGCCCTGGGCAGAGTGGGAAGCGAATTCCTGCACCTGCCTGCCTTCAGGTCATCTAGGTGGGGTCAGTGTTGGCCAAGAGAGTTCTGCTTCTGCTTCAGTTCCACCAACCTATTGCAGTAATCTTGAGAACAGAGATATGGATGGGGTGAAGGAAGACTAAGGCAAGAAGAACTGGTGATGGTGAGGGCTGTCAGGAGGCCCTGGGTGGGTGGCAAACTCCCAAGGCAGCTGTCAGCCCTGAGCTCAGCTAATGTGAAGTTTATACCTTCCTGTGCTAATTCAGAATGCACTTGCACTTACCTGGGCATCCTGTGCCATGATGTCAGGCTAAGAGGCCCTGGGCTGGGAGAAGAGCTGACCCAAGGCCCTGAGATCAGGCCTCCAGCAGCTGCAGCCACTGAACCACCCCTTGGCCTTGCATCCCACCTGGATGGGCCTCTGCCTGTCTCCTCCATCCTTGCTGACCCAGCCTTCGGTGGGCAACTGGGTGGGGGCCCCCCTTGGAGGGCCCCAGTGCCTGGCAGGTGATTCTGCTTACCTTTCCTGAGAGAACTCCTGTTCTTTAATTTGCTCCAATTAGCCCAGTGCTGCCTGAGTGGTACCCTTCACCCAAGGCCTAGCCTCTCCATCCAGGGGCCTCTGAAAAGGTTCTCCCCATCCCATCAAGCCGCCTCTCTACTTGCTCCCACCTGGCCACATGGTCTGGGGGTAGAACTAGGAACCTTATATGCCCTGTGCCTCCACAGCAACTCAGATTCAGGACAACCCCAGATACTAGGGCCTCAACCCTAAAATACCTTCTAGCTGTTCCTGTGCCCAACACATGCGGGGAGCTCATTCAACAAGTGAGTGGGGCTATGCAGGGATTGGACAACTCCACCAACACCTTCACCTGGACCTAGGGCATTCTGCGGACATCCAGTTCTCCATTTCAGTCTTCTGGTGCTCTCACTGTTTCTAGGGAGAGAGCTGTCTGGAAAAGACCTCTGTAAACTTGGTGTCCATGTTGGACTAGCAGGACTGTGATACCAGTGGCCTCTTTTCAACCACCATCCCCCATCACAGTCCTCTGCTGCTGAACAGTTACCTTTAGGGATCCAAGGACAAAGAAGGCCCCAGATGATGGAAGCATGGCCAGAAGCTGCTCAGTTGGGTACAGATGGCTGGCCACCCCTGAGGCCCTTCCAGCCACCTGTGCAATGTGGGTGTTGAGAGGTGCCCGCTGGAAGAAGTGACATAGCCCATCCACCACAGATCCCCGTCCACAAGCCTGGCCTGGCTACTCACCTCCAACAAGGGCATTTCCAGCTCTGCTTTCTAGGACCTTTATAGTGGCCAGTACCTGAGCTTTTTATTGGAGGACATACACTTCTATGCATATAGGACACCAACATATCTGGGAAGTTGTGCCTGCAGTTCATGGCTCAGCTCCCATGCCACACCTGAGTCATCTCACCTTAGCCTCTGGGATAGGGAAGGTGTGGGGAGGAGGGGATGGTGATGGGAGCAACTGCCAGTTGCCCCAACCTTGGGCAGGCATCTAGTTCAGGATTATTCTGGAATAGTTTTCTATTCCCTAACTCCAGCCATGGACAGAGCTCCAGTGTAACCTCAGGAGAGGTTCTTGGCCAATCAAGGGAGCTCACTGGCCAAGGGGGTCTCTACAGAGGGTATGTGGCTGGCCGGCCCCATTGCTGCCGCCCCCCTTCACCAGTTGAAGCTCCTCGCAGAGGGGGCTGCGACTGGACTCTGTTGGGGCTGAGTGGCTGCTTGTGATGCGTTCAATCAGCAGTGCTTTGCCTTCCTGCCAGCGTCGCCAGCGTCGCCACAGCTCTGCTTGCACCTGTGGGCCCAGGGGGTCAGGACTGCTAGAACTGGTACCCACCTCCCAAGAGCCAGCTTCAGTCTCGAGGAACCCCATAGCCAAGCAACCTCCATGTTGCACATAAGTAACCAGAGGAAAGATCCCAAGACCCTGAGTCCCCACCTACCTCCTTGTTGAGGAAGCAGTAGAGAACAGCCACCAGCAGGCCCTGGAGAAAAAGGGCAGTCAGGGAAGGCACCCATCTGTGGGGGCTCAGGGGCAAGTGAGTGGTTACCTGGAAGGAGCTCAGGAAGAGGTCAAAGAAGAGCTTGACAGAACGCAGGGTTCCCTGAGCTTGCTCATCCGTCACAAAGGCAAAGACAACTTCGTGGACACCCAGCAGTGGGATGAGAGTCAGGGTGGACCTGGCCAGCCTGTCAGGGGAAGCAGTCTGAGCACTTCAGCTGGCCTGCCTGGGCCAGGCTCTGCCCACATGGGCCTTGGAGCCCCATTCCCAGGCACACAGGCACACTCTGGCCCCGCGGCAGTGGGGGAGGGGGGTGTCTCAGGCCTGTGTACCCCAGTACCTGGCCCCACCCACCGGAACTTGTAGTCAGCATAATGCATCTGGCGGGCACGCAGCTTGGCCACAAGGAGGTGAATGATGCGGACAAAGATGCAGAAGTTGATCTGTGGGGAGGGTACAGGTCAGAGCAAATCTGGACTGTTCTGTGGCCTGGAAGCCCCTACCTGTCCACTGCAGGTGGGCCTTCAGCCAGCTGGGTTGTGGACCATGAGGCTTTGGGGTTGGTGGGCACTAGCCAAGGATGAACAGCCTGATTGTCAGCCAAGGGTGGCATCTCGGATGCACACCAGCTCCGGCCTGCCTGCCTTTCCTCTTGGCAGCATGCTGCCTCTCCTTGGGTTCCAGAGACCCCCATCAGTGCCCTCTCCTAGTTCCTTACCAGGATGGCTAGGAAGACAGGAACACGAAGGATCCACCAGAAGCCCATGTTGTCGTTGCTGGTCCAGCACCTGTGGGGTGGCTATTTATAACTTGGATGTGCACCCAGATTCCCACTCCCACTCCCCACTTTACTTTTGCTGGGATCTAATGAGTGCCCCAAGAAAGGAAGGAAGGTCACAAACAACTCCATCCCCAGGCACCAGGCTTGCACATACTCTGCGCTGCCTCTGGCCTGAGTGTGCCTGGCCTCCCCCAGGTTGCTCACCGAGCCCAGTGTCAAGGCCCAAGCCACCCTGCTCCAGCCTTCGATCTGTTCATACTCACTGGATATTCTCAAACAGACACTTGACCACCACCCAAGGGATGACAAACAGCAGGGGCGCACCTGTAGGGGGCAGCAGCTGAGATCCTGAGCTCCCTCACCTTTCTTCCCTCCTGGCACCAGTACACTCACCCCAGCCGATAGCCAGGTAAACCATGAAGAAACTCCGCTCTGGGAAGGTGGTAAGGCTCAGCAGGCTGTGCAGGTACACGCCCTCCACCAGCAGCCAGCAGTAGTTGGCCACTACACCATACTGCATGATCACTGCAGCCACACGACAGCCAGCCACTGTCTTTGCAGGGCAGGATATAGTGTGAGCAGGGGTCCCAGGGCCCCTGCCCACCCTGGGCAAACATGAACACTTACCTCATCACTCAGCCAGACACTAACACTGAGGTCATCTCTGATCTTCTGGCTATAGTGGGTCTTAAGCAGCCTGTCGATGACCAGCACAGAGCCCGCCTTGAGCACGAAGGATGCAAACAGGTTCAGGTGGATGTAGTTGCGAGTACAGTGCAGCTTGCTGCAGGAATGGCAAATCAGTGCTGCCTGCCATATCACCTGGGGCTGCCCATGCTGGCCTTGAGCTTTGCATACCTGAGACTCAGCAGGATGACCAGGGCAAGGAGCAGCGCTCCTAGGGACAGACTATAGCCCACTGTGTACATCACTTGGAAGCTGCTGTACATCTTGGCCACCTCCTTCTACAAACCACAGTGCTCAGTCAGGGCCAGGCAGGGACTACCTTCATTACCCCCACTCAGCCCTGCTGTGCACTTCTAGTGCCCACCAAGACTGACCTGGACCTCTATCTCCTGATCATCCATCTGGCACTGGGAGGCATTGCGCCATGGCTGCCCCCGGGGTCCACGTATCCACTGTCCATCAGGCCCACATTTCTTGAACACCAGGCGGTGCTGCACTAGGGTGTGGGGCAGGCTCTGGTTAGCCCACCCTCGGGCCTCACCTCCCTGAACCACTCCAGGTCCCTCAGGGTTACCTTTGTGATACCAAGGCAGGTACCAGGGGCAGGAGATGTTGGCTGTGGTGTTGGGAGGTGTGTCTGGCCAGCACGAATACTTGTCAAAGGTTCTGTTACAGACAAGTCCTGCAGAGGTGGGCAGGGGCAGGGGGTCTCAAGAGTCTGGCTAGGTGAGGAGTTTCTCTCCTGCTCCTAGAGGCCACCTGAACTTGGTCATCTCTTGTGAAAGCCTGTAGCCCAGAGCTGCTACCTCCCTGACCTGGGCCAGGACCCCAACCACCTGCCTCCCCTGTACCAACTATATCCACTTTCATTTCTACCCACCTCCCACCTTTACCTCCATGGGGTAGACTCTGGTTAGCTCACTCCTAGGCCTTGCACCCTCAGGCACCCCAGGTCCCCCAGGGTTACCTTTGTGCAAGATGACTCATAGGCACCCTCCTAGGGAACCTCAGGATCCCCACAGTGAGCTCTCCCTTGCTCTGCCTTCTAGGAGCTTCACCTCAGTTCTGTCAGCATCTATCCCAGGTCCAGTCTCAGTGATACACCAGCTCTCTCTGTGCCTACATGGGTCACCCTCCTTCCTTTGGACAGTGCCACAGACACCTATGGGTTGTCCTTCTCCAGTCTCTCCCTAACCCTGAGTGACCAGTTCCTGCCTAAGCATTGTAACCTGACTCTCAACCCCAGCCTGTGAGAGCTGCTCAGTTACTACCCTGTATGTGCAGTGGGGGCTGGGGTGACAGGAGCACCAGGACCCTTCCTACAAGATGGGCTGGGGCTGCTGGGACTCACCAGTGGGAGCAGGTAACAGGCTCAAGTTGTGGTGACACTGGTTACTGTACAGCTTCCACTTCTCAAACAGGAAGTCCATCACCTGAGCGGAGGACACCTGTGGCTGGTGGTCAGATAGAGGGGCAGCCAGAGCAACAAGCAGGTAGGTGAAACAGAACCAGCAGTCAGCAGAGGAAGCCTGGGTGCCCTAGGCTGGGGGCAAGGATAGAAACATGGAGCACTCACCTGGTAGGCCAGCAGTAGTAGGAACAGGAGGTAGGGGTGGTGGGGCTGGGTGAGGGGCATGCCTCTGGGCTGCTGCCCCCCACATCTGGCAGAGGCCTTACGTCTGGGTCCTTGGAGTATGCACACCTCACACCTCTCCTCAGGCTGCAGAAGGTCTAAGCAGTGGGGTCCAGATGGAGTCTCAGCCAGGTGTATCCTGCTCCCCTAAAACCAACCCTGTTAATGTTTTGGGGGCTGGAAGCGGACACACCATTCCACTCCTGTGGGGCTTCATGGTTATGTGAGTGGCTTTACTCAGGGGTCCTATCTGGTGGCTCTGACAGTCCCAAAACCCCCTATGCTGGTGACTGGCTCTAAAGCACTGAGGGGAAGTAGCCCCCCAGCCATACACCTTAATGTGATGCCCCAAGCCATGGGAAAATGAGCTGGCCAGGTAGTCCAATTGGGGTGCTACTTGGCCCTCATGCCAGGCCAGCTCCCAGCCATGTAGGGCCAGGTGTGTGGAACACATGGTCATATGTTCCTCCTCTCACACATATGCCCATTCCAGGACGATAGGGCCCCATAGCCTCAGATGTGGCTGAGTCAGAGCTCCTGAGTCTCTGGAGCACCACAGGATGACTGGCAGTACATTCTTTTGAGATTAGTACTGTCAGAGGCTGGAGGCCAGTTAAGGGACCCCTCCATATAAGGGACGGGGTGAGGGCAGGAGTGAAGGATGGCAGCAAAGCCCTCTTTTGCTCTGACTGAATCCCTTGGGAGAAGCAGACCCCCCCCCGGGGGGTCTTGCAGCAGGGATGGGATAATCTCTCTCCTGCACACACTCAAAGGGAGGGAGATCTGTGGACAGATGGATAGATACAGGACAAAAGACAGTGCAGAAGGGCTGGTGAGATAGCTCAGTGGGCTAAAGCGCCTGCTTAGGCAAGTTTATGCAACTGTAGGGACCATGGTTTGATCCCCAGCACCACATGCTGTGCCAGCCCCACCCCCAGGGCAGGCTGAGCCAGCCATAACATAAATAAAGTAAGTAAGTTAAAAAAATGAAAGGGGCTGGGGAGATAGCTCTGAGGCACAAGTGCCTGCTGGGCAAGTGCAAGGTCGTGAGTTCGAACCCTGGTCCCACAAAAAATAAAATAAAATAAAATAAAAAAGACTTGGCCGGGCGTGGTGGCTCACGCCTGTAATCCCAGCACTCGGGAGGCTGAGGCAGGAGGATCGGTGCGAGTTCGAGACCAGCCTGGGCTACAAAAGTGAGCTCAAGGCCAGCCTGAATTGCATAGTGAGACCCTGTCTCAAAAAGACAGTGTGAGGGCACCATGGCTTAGAAGGGACAGCAGCTCCGCCCAGCCCTGTAGGGTGAGCATGGTGAGGCTAGACAGGACCCTGAGCCTGGCCTTTGGGATATACAGGCACAGACAGGAGGTGCACCCAGGTCCACAGTGAGCCAAGAGTCCTGGGATGGGGTGCCAGGGGAGGAGCCCACTATGGTGAGCTGGGAGAAGGCACCAGGCAGGAGGGGAAGGGGCAGGTCAGGCACCCTCAGCCCTGGGTCACTAACAGGCCTGATCTCTTCCTGGTTCTGATGAAACAGCCTACCCACTGCTGCTGCTGTCAGCTTCTAGATCTTCCAGAGGCCCTGGGGGAAGGCTGTTGGGGCAGAGGAGGAGTTGGCCAGAGTTTGTGACAGTGAAGATGTCATCAGGGTCTTACAGAAGAAGAGATGCTGTCCTAAACTCTGTAGGTGCAGCAGCTATCTGGGAAAAGGATAGCCCCATGAGGAGGATCCTGAGGCTCTGCCCAATATCCCTGCTGAGAGTGAGTGCAGCCAGGGGGCTCCTTGCTGATCCTGACATATCAGGACCTATGGAGCTGACTGTAGAAAAGCCACCCAGCTAGGGGTCCGTGAGTCTGGAAGCACCTGGAGAAAAGCAGGGCCCAGAAGGAGCAGCCAATTGGTGGCTGAGCAGGGCAAAGCCTAGGAGTCAGCAGTGATTGGCTGCTCCCTGAACTTTCTTCACAGCAGTTTACCAAGGATGGCAATTCCCACATGCGCTCACATCCACCCCATAGAAGGTGGGGCTGCCTATAATTCCAGCACTCAGCAGGCTGAGGCAGAAAATTCAAGGCCAGTGTAGACTACATTGTATGTTCAAGGCCAGCTTGAATTATAAGACCCTGTGTCAAAGCAATAAAAACAAAACTTGCCCCTCAGGAAAAAAAAAAGTGAAGGTAAGGGGCTAGAGATCCTTTAAAATTCCCTTTCTCAGGGCCCTTGAACCACAGGGTGGGCGGAGGCAAGGATGCCTGGGATTCAGGCTAGAGGAACATGAAGGCCCTGGTATCCTTCCTCTGGACTTATGACAGGACTCTGGGAAGGGGCAGAAGTGGGTGAGGCCCCCTGCTCCTTGTGGACAGTAGGGAAGTGTGGGCACTATTTTAGGACACTCCTCTAAAGGGGGAGAAACACTTGGGATGGACAAGTTTTCAGCTGTGTGAGGCTGAAGTTCCAGAGGGTACCACACCCCCAGCTGTCCCTGGCCCCAAAGAACACCAGGTGGGAGGCTGGGACCAAGGACAAACAGTTTAACCTTCCAAGTAGGTGTCCCTGCCTCTCTTCAGGGAGGATGAGCAATGAGCAAACTTCAGCGGGCAAAGGGCTCTGTCACCTGCTGAGAAGGATGGGCCAATCTGGATCTGTGTGTGTCCAGGTCCCCCAGTGGGGTAAACACTGACACCAGAGACAGCCAGCAGCCGCGTGATAAATGTTTGTCCTATGAGTAAGAGGACTGGAGAACCTGGATGACAAGGCAGCCAGATGTGGAGGTGCAAATGGGTCTCTCATTGGCCAGGGTGCAGTGCCTGGCCCCGTGTCCACCTTGTTACCCTCTCCAGGAAGGAACAAGTAGGGCTGGGAAGCACAGATGGGGGACCATATACCTCCACCTTCTTGGAACATGCACAGCTCCCCCTTGGGTTGTGGATGAGGGCCAGACAGGCAGGCTGCCAGCTTCTCCCCAGTCTTGCTGTAGCTACAGCCTCCCCTCCACCCTCCTCTGCAGCGCACGTATTGGGCCACCTGGGCTGCCCCTGCTGCTTACTGAGCTGGCACTGCCCCATGCCAGCTTCAGCAGGCACATGACTTGGGTGTTCAGTGTTCCACCATTTTCCACTGGGAGTGGCTGAGGGACCCCAAGTGGCTTCTATTGGCCAAGGAAGGCACTGGGTGGGAGGGGTAGAGAGGGTGCATTTTCAGATACTGTGGGGAGCCCCTAGGGTAGGAAGTGGAAGTGAGGAAGATGTTTTTGTGAAACCAGGGAAGGTCACAATCTAGGGTGGGATCTGGGGCCACAGACCCTCAACGAAGCCTGCTTCCTCTGCACCCTCAGTGGGCAGGCAGCCCTGGGATGGTGGCCAGAGTGTGCTCCCCCTCCCAACACACACCCTGTCCCCGATACAGAAGGACAAGAAAACAGCCTTTGCTGCCCTCAGAGGATGCAAACGCCATGAGGTGAGGGGTCAGTTGGTTTAGGGTCGGGGCATAAACCTCGCAGTCAGAGGAGAGGAAGGGGGGTCCAGAGAGATCAGAGCAGGGCAGGGCAGTGACCGTCGCCTGCCGGGGTCAAAGTCACAAGTGTGGGCTTCGGAAGAAGAGGCGGCTGGGTGGGATGCCGATGCCCCTCACCCATCGAGGTAAGTCAGGTATTTCTGGGGCGTCCTAGAGCAGGGGCGCACTGCAAAGGGGTACACGGGCCGCCGAGGATCGGACCCAGGAGCATCTGCGGAGCTGCGTGCGCACCGGGAGTGGGAATCGGGGTAAGGGTGGAGGAAGGGTGAATTCGTAGTGGAAAGAGGCCGTGGGACCCCCGACCCAGTCCGACGGTGAGGGCCAGGAGCCGTCTGAGCCCTGAGGGTGCATCTCCGTGTTGGAGCGGAGCAGTCGGACCCTGAGCCACCTGGAACCCCGGAAACCCCTGACCCGGGAGCTCTGCCAACTCTCCCCAGTCGCCTTCCGCGTCCCCGCCCGCGCCCCTACGACGTCGACTCAGGACCCTCCTCGCCGGCGGCCAGGTGCTCACCTTGTGGTGCAGCTTGGGCTTGGCTCGGGCTCGGGCTTAGCTGGGGCTGGGCTCCCGCGGTCCTCGGGAGCGAGGGTAGGCGCCTGCTCCGCGACCCGCGACCCGCGACCCGCACCAGACGCGCGCAAACTCTAGGGCGGTGACGCTGGGCGGTGGCTGGGGCGCGGGGGCGGCGGCGGGGGCGGGGCTGGGGGGGAGCTGCCCGGTTGCTCCCGGACCCTTGCTCTTGATGTGCAGTCTTCTCTACGACTCTGGGCCTCTCTCCCCGCAGCCCCTCAGCACCTCAGAGGAGGGCCGGGGACCCAGCTCCTAGTGGAAACACCTGCGTGCGTGGAGCGAGCACCCGCAGACGGAGACCGGTGCCCCTTCCTCCTGACGCGTACTGATCACCTTCCTGATTGTTAGGAAGGACGAACTCCTTTCTCTTCCCCACGGGCCAGAATGATACTGTTTCAGCTACCACACCTGTGCTGCAGCTGGGAGCCGGTTGGGTTCAGGGCACGTTGCCGCTCCCGAGGTCTCAGGACAGGTGAGCCCCTGTAGCCTTTTCTGGGTCGTCCCAGAGGTCTCAGACTTTAGTCCCTCCCTGGTGTCCCTCCAGCACAGCCTGTCCAGCCCCAGCAGCTGATTTGGTCCCCGTCGACTGCCACTACTTGGCCTTGCCACTGTCCCCTCTCCCCTTTCTGGTAGTACTAGGACCATGTGCTTGTCAGGCAAGCACTTATTCCACTGAGTTATCTCCCCAGCCCACCACTGTCTCTTCTTACCCCACCCCTAGACATATTCTGAGGATTCCAGAAGCCATGATCCTCCATGACACCTGTTCTTCCAGGAAGGGGCTCTCAGGGCCCACCTGATAGCTCAGCGGACTAAAGCGCCTGCTTAGGCAGAGTGCAGCAGCCCCATTAGATCCCCAGGGTCCTGTGCCGGCCTGCCCGTGGGGCGCACTGAGACAGTGATTGAGACTGGGCATGGCGGTGAGTGCCTGTAATCCCAACAGAGGATTTGGGAGGCTGAAAACAGTGAGACCCTGAACACCCTGTAGACCCTGTCCTAAATACAGAAAAAAAAAAAAAAAAAAACCCAACAAAAAACCGAAGGGACTCTCTTTCCCGTGTCTCCTAGAGCCAGCAGCCCACCAAGGCACTTCTCCATCACCTCCCACCCAGTGGTCAGTGCCACTTCTGCCTAGTGACCCACTTATCAAACCTCGAACCACATAGATGCCTCAGCTTTGACTTTCCTGGTTTCTTGGTATCTTGATACTAGTGGTCATGCCCCCTTAGAAAGTTCTCCATGCAGCTCCTGTTCCAGGGTGGATATTCCTTTGCCTCCCTCCTATAACTTACAGAGTTACCTTAACATCTTCTGGGCCTCCTAGGCCCAGTGTTCTTCTGTTTCTCTGGAGTCCATCTGTTCCCTGCACTGCCACCCACTGTCCCAGTGACCATCTCCCTGCCCCCTGGGTCAACTATGGTTCTCTGAGTCCCTTCCCCAGGATTTTACTCCTCTCTCTCTCTCTCTCTCTCTCTCTCTCTCTCTCTCTCTCGCTCACTCTCTCTCTCTTGCTTGTGCCATGGAGCTATCTCCCCAGCCCCTTGAGCTCACTTTTTATAGCCCAGGCTGGTCTTGAACTCACACTGATCCTCCTGCCTCAGCCTCCCAAGTGCTGGGATTACAGACATGCACCACCATGGCCTGGCCCAAGACTTTACTTCTATTTGTGGTTTTCAGTCATTGAAACTAGTGCCTCTGCCTCAGACCACAAGTGGTTCTGCTTGGTGATTTGCATACCTCCATGTCCTTCCTCTCCCTTTCTACCCAGTCCTTACTCCAGTGCCACCTGTTTCTGACCCAAGATGGATACCCTTAGGAGAATCTACACCTCTTTCCTAATTCCTATGTGCCCCCAGGGTGCCCTTTCTGTTTTGATGTGGGCAGAGGTCAGAAAGCAAAGGTCATAAAAGTGTGTCTTCATCCTATTGGGAGCTGTCTGCAAGAGGAGGCTGGGATAGGCACTGCCTACTCAACCACTAGCTCCTGCGCCCTCTCTAGGCCAGACTGAGCTTCCCAGTCCAGATCACCCCATCCAGATGAGGAAGGGGGTGAGGGCTTCAAGGTCTGTGCCTAGATGCATGATGAGGGTTCAGGAACACTTTTCTCACAATAGATGGGACAGAGTGCAAATGGGGACTCTGGGACCCTGACCTGAGCCTCCTGCCTTGCTGTACCTCAAGGGCAGGGTCTTCCTGGAGATTGGAAGGAGGGCTTGTCCTTACTGTGGGGTCTCAATGACTAGTACTGTACCCATAGAAAAGAGGTGAACACTCTATTTAGCAGGCTGAGGGACACCTGCTATGTGGTGGGCAGGAGGAGCAAAAATGGTAGGGTGCACCTTCCCCAGGCTAGAGCTCATTGTTTTCCTGCCTGCCCAAAACTTGTCAGGCTCCTGAACCTACTTGTAGACCCACTGTGCTGTATCTCATAAAATCCAGTTTTAGCCATAGCCTTCTGGATCAGGGTGCTGGAGCCCCATCTCAGGGCCCCAGCTCATCTTCTCCACTCTCCCCAGCCAGTGTCCTCGGCCTGACTTGCTTTTGGCAACAGTCCTGCTAGGTCAGTTTTGACAAAACCCCAACTCACCCGTGTGAGTTGGCAGGAATTTTCCATCCACTGGCCCCACCTGCACCTCTGCTGTCCTCCCCAGAGGCTAGACTGCTGCAGGCTCACTTCATAATGTGGTCTCTGCACCATCAAACAAGCCCTCAACACATTTTCTGTGGGTGTGCAGAGAGGCTCAGTGGGAGAGTATGAGCTTCTGGTGAGTGAGGCCCTGGGCTCCATTCCAGGAAATAAAAATCTTGTTTTCACCAATTTAACTATTCTCCAGCTCTGGATTTCTCACACTGTCTAAAGATGTAAACAGACCCAGAGCTGGGAACGTACACAGGATCAGGCCTTCCCATGTCTGGGGCCCTAATAGCCTGAGGACCAGGATGGCGCCTGCTATCTTTGATCACTTGAGCCCAGGGGTTCCAGGCCAGCTTGGGGAACAGAGAAAAACCTTAAAAAAAAAAAAAAAAAAAAGCCAGGTCAGTGAGATAGCTTAGTGGCCCAAGTGCCTACTTAGGCAAGCTTAGGCAACCACAGAGACTGAAGTTTGATCCCCAGCACCACATGCTGTGCCAGCCTCAGCCCCAGGCCAGGCTAAGCCAGCCATAACATAAATAAGTAAATAAAGTTAAAAAAATAAAAGTTAAATCAGTCATGATGGTGCACCCCTATAATCCCAGCACTGTGGGAGGATGAGGCAGGAAAATCTCAAGTTTGCAGTCAGGATGGGCCACCCCCCAGCAATTTAGTGAAACTCAAATAAACAAATAAATAGAAGCTGGGCGTAGTAGCGCACGCCTGTAATCCCAGCACTTGGGAGACTGAGGCAGGAGGATTGGTGTGAGTTCGAGACCACCCTGGGCTACAAAAGTGAGCTCAAGGTC
The DNA here is from genome assembly GCA_004027025.1 of Myocastor coypus. NCBI lineage: Eukaryota > Metazoa > Chordata > Mammalia > Rodentia > Myocastoridae > Myocastor > Myocastor coypus. The sequence continues at coordinate 24,209 of PVJA010006960.1, read as the reverse complement.
AGCCTGCATAGTGAGACACTGTCTCAAAAAGACAAAATTAATAGAGAGAGAGAGAGAGAGAAAGGAGAGAGGATGTAACTCATTGCTAAAGTGCTGGATTTAGTCTTTACCACTGAAGGAAAAAAAAAGTTGAATTAGGCAGAGCATGAGATTGACAACTTAAATAGAACAATTGTAGCAATAATCAGTATGTAATTAAAATACTTTTTTTGAGATAGGGGAAGGCTTGTCTTGAATTCACTGTGGATCCCAGGCTGCACTCACATTCAAGGTGGTTTTCCTGCTTCAGCCTTGTGTATGCTGAGATTACAGACATATGGCACCACGCCTGACTCTAAGCATATCATGATTATTGTTGTTATTATTATTATTGAGACAGGGTCTTCCTATGCAGTTCAACCTGACCTTAGCCTCACTATGAGCCTAGGCTGTCCTCAGACTCTTGGCAGTCCTTCTGCCTCAGCCTCCTAAGTTGGAACTTACAGGGACACACTATTATTCCCAGTATTATTCATTTTTGTGGAGGGAAAAGAAAAAGAATAATTGAAAACAGAAAATGAAAATTCCTTGTCTTTTACACTCCTTTTCAAAACTGGTTACACAGATGGATGGTTTGGTTTTGGCAGATTTGTGCACGCACTGCACATGCTTGTTTGTGTTCTATGCCCACCGCCCTCTTGCTTCATGCTCCTCCTCTTTCTTTCTTTCTTTCTTTTCTTTTCTTTCATTTTTATTTATTGGGTACAGGGTCTCACTACACAGTTCAGACTCCTAGTGATCCCCCATCTCAATCACCCTAGCACTGGGATTACAGCTGTGCATACCACACCGGCTGGCATGGTACACCTGAGGTTCTGGGGCAGCATGGCATGTGGCAATGGAGATCAAGCACAGGTCCCTGTGCTTAGACCGCTGAGCTATCTCCCTTTCTCTGTTGTTGCAGGGAGGTGGTTTCCTTCATCTGTTTTCATGTCCATCCCTCAGCACCCACCTTACCCACTTCTTTTCCTCCCTTCTACCTTCTTCTCATCTTTTTTAGATCATATCTATTAGAGGAACATGGACTGTTTGTCAGAATTTCTAAGTCTGATAGCTCAGTCAACTAAAGTGCCTGCTTAGGCAGAGTGCAACGCCTGGGGTTTGATCCCCAGTGTGCAGTGCCCACCCTACCCCTGGGATGCAGAGATAGCAATTGAGACTGGGCATGGTGGTGAGCTCCTGTAATTCCAGCACTTGGGAGGTTGAAAACAGGAGAATCATTACAAGTCCAATCTTTGTATTGAGTCCCTCTAAACCCTATACTTAGTTATCTTTTTTTTTTTTTTTTTTTCAGGACCAGGGTTCAAACTCACAACCTTGCACTTGCCCAGCAGGCACTTGTGCCTTGGAGCTATCTCCCCAGCCCCTTATTTCTCTTTTTAAAAAACTTTTAATTTATTTATGTTATGGCTGGCTCAGCCTGCCCTGGGGGTAGGGCTGACACAACATATGGTGTTGGCTATCAGAATCATGGTCCCTGTGGTTGCCTTAGCTTACCTAAGCAGGCTCTTTAGACCGCTCAGCTATCTCACCAGCCCATTAAACCCTATACTAAATACATTAAAAAAAAAAAAAAAAAGCCGGGCATGGTGGTGCATGCCTGTAATCCCAGCACTCGGGAGGCTGAGGCAGGATGATCAGTGTGAGTTTGAGACCATCCTGGGCTACAAAAGGGAGCTCAAGGCCAGCCTGAACTGCATAGTGAAACCCTGTCTCAAAAAGACAAAAAAAAAAAAAGAATTATTTTTGAGTCTGGCTTATTTCACACAATGTGATCTCTAGATCTGTCCATGTTCTTGCAAGTGACAGAATGGTGCTCTTCCTTCTGGCTGGATATGTACGTCTGTGTGCCCACTACACTGGTGAGAAGGTGGCCAGTGGGGAGGCTTCTCTATCAACGCTGCCTTGGTGAAGGTGGGTGACAGGCAGCTCTTCAGGTCACAGGCTTCAGCTCCTTCCAGTGTACAGCTAGGAGGAGCATGCCCGGATCCCATGGTGGCTCTGCTTTTAGCTTTTGAGGAACCTATACGCTAATTTCCATAGTGGCTCTATAATCACCAGAAGTGGAGAAGGGTTGCTCCCCCTCCACCAAGTCCTTGCAGTGGCTTTTTGTTTTGTTTTGTTGTTTTTTGGTCTTTTTGAGACAGGGTCTCGCTATGCAGTTCAGGCTGGCCTTGGGCTCACTTTTGTGGTTGTGGCCCAGGCTGGTCTCGAATTCACACCAATCCTCCTGCCTGAGCCTCCCAAGTGCTGGGATTACAGGTGTGCACAACCATGCCCGGCCCTCCTTGCAGTGTTTATTGTTTTCCTTTTTCCAAGGGAGACATTCTGATGGGGTAAAAGGAAATCAGTGGAGTGTAGATTTGCCTTTCCCTAGTATAGGACGTTTGTTATACAGGATGTTCATTTTAGGAACTTGGTACATACACATCACGTACTTCAATTTTCCTGAATGTGCCATCTGCCTCCCTCAACCTCCCGAGTAACTAGTATTACAGATATGCATCACTGTACCCAGTGACTCTATTTTATTTTTTAATGCTTTTTTCCAACATAGGGTCTCATTGTGTAACTCAGGCTGGCCTTGAACTCACTATAGAGCCCAGGCTGGCTTCAAATTTGTGACAATCCTCTTGCCTCAGTCTCCTGAGTGCTGGGATTAACAGCATGCAATGTATTTTTTAATTTTTAATTTTTTTTGACACAGTCTATGTAGCCCAGGCTGCCCTTAAGGTCATGGCAGTCTTACCCAGAGTGCTGGCATCACAGTGTGTGCTGCTATGCCCTGCTCAGGACCTGATTTTGAGGCCAGATTGGACTACATAAAAAGATCTTATTTTTAAAAAACTCAATTAAATAATAATTATCCTGTAAATATAGAAATATTGCCTTTTGTATCTTGATGTCATTTATCACAACAATCTTTTTTCTTTATCACAATGGCCTTAAGAGTCACCCTACTGCCTGACTTCTGTGGAGGAGCATAGGCTATATGAATGGACCAGTGTATTTATCAGTTTGTTGTTTTGATTTTTTTTGAGGCAGCATCTCACTAAGTAGTCCTGGCTGGCCTCGAACTCATGCCCAGCCCATGCATCAGCTGAGACTGCTGATGAACTACATTCAATTTAGACCTGGGAGCTGGACTGCCGCGAGATCTGTGCACAGGTCCTACTTGCAGGCAACACTGGCTATTGTCAGTTTCTAGGGGTGCTGTGGTGGGGGTGCCTGCAGGGGGCACTCCACTGTCCTGGGGCTGCATCCCCAGAATCCTGTCTGTATTCTTTTTAAAAATTATTTATTTATTTATTTATTTATTTATTTATTTATTTATTTCCCTTCTGTATTCCTGAGAATCTGGTTCCTACAGTAGTCTTCAGCTTAGCATTGCAGTGGATTTTTTTTTTTTTTTTTGCAGAACCGGAGTTTGAACTCACGACCTTGCAGTTGCCAGACAGGCACAGAGCTATCTCCCCGGCCCCTTGTCTTGTTTTGTTTTGCATTTAGTATAGGGGATACAATGCCGGGCGTGGTGGCTCACGCCTGTAATCCCAGCACTTGGGAGGCTGAGGCAGGAGGATCGTTGTGAGTTCGAGACCAGCCTGGGCTACAAAAGTGAGCTCAAAGCCAGCCTGAACTGCACAGTGAGACCCTGTCTCAAAAAAAAAAAAAAAAGTATAGGGGATACAAGGTCTATAGGGTCTCACCAGTAGATTGGATTCCTGATTCTCCTGTTTTTAGCTTTCCAAGAGCTGGGATTACAGGGGCCTGCCACCACGCCCAGTCTCAATTGCTGTCTCAGCACACTCTGGGGCAGGGCCTGCACAGCACGGAGGGGGTTGAACCTTGGCCGCGCACTCTGCTTAAGCAGGCAGGCACTTTAATCTGCTGACAGGCCAGCCCTTTTGGTTTTAATTCTTATTTCTCTAATAACTTAACTATGTCAACATTTTTTTTTCATGCACTTTTGGTGGGAGGATACTGGAAATTGAACTCTGGACCTCAAGCATGCCAAACAGGTGCTGAACCACTGAACTTTACCGCTATATCCCCAACCCTTGTGGTTTTTTATGTTATTTTGTTCTCTCTTTTTTTGAGACAGGGTTTTGCTCCATAGTTCAAAATGGCCTTGGACTCATAATCCTCATGCCTCCGTCTCCTGGGTTATGAGACTACACGCACATGCTACCATTCCTGGGTCTCAAATTTATTGCCTATTTGAAAATTTGAGTTTTGAAAAAATCATTCATAAGTGAATTTAAAGCCAGCCTGATATACACAAGGAGACCTTGTTGCTTCCCTCTCTTCCCCCCCAAAAAAAACTTACTTTGAAAGTTCTACAGAAAAAGCCAGCTAAGATTTTGATTATCAGTAAGTGGAGGGCTGGTAAGATAGCTCAATGGTCTAAACTGCCTGCTTAGGTAAGCTTAGGCAACTGCAGGGATCAAGGTTCAATCCTCAGCACCACATGCTGTGCCAGCCCCACCACCAGGGCAGGCTGAGCCGGCCATATAAATAAATAAATAAATAAATAAATAAATAAATAAATAAATAAAATATTTTTGCCAGTTTTTCCTCTTTTTTGGGGGGGTCGTGTACCAGGGATTGAATGCAGGGCCTTGTGCTTGCCAGGCAGGCGCTTAAACCACTGAGCTGTCTCCCTGGACCCTTTTTCTCTTTGTGATGTATGTACCTTTTTTTTTTTTGGAAACAACAGAATACATAATTTGGGGAAGCATGTAGTGTCTCTCTGCTTCCTATGCATCTCTCTTCTGTGTTGTTCTGTATTTCTGTGCATATTTTACATTTCTAGCGTAAGATAAAGTATGTGATATTTAAGCTTGTGTATGCTTGGCTGTTGCTTTTGCTATGCAGAAGCTTTTGAACTTGATACGATCTTGTACCACGAGAGAGTGGAGGGACTGCAGAGACCACCGGACTTGTGTAAAGGCAACATGGCATGGAATTTATTGTGCATGGGAACAGGTGATAAGGCTGTGTGCAAAGGCCCAAAGAGAATTGTGTCCCTCTTGAAGGCAGGGAACTGTAGGTGGGAAGATGTTAATAGACATCTGTGTCAAAGTTACCTGGCTGGGGCCCAGCAGGATGGCTCAGTGGTCTAAAGCACCTGCTTGGGCGGCTTCAGGGACTGTGGTTCGATCCCCGGCACCACATGCTGCGCCAGCCCTGCCCTTGGGGCGGGCTGCGCCGGCCATAAAAATGAGTGAATAAACAAACAAAGGTTCTGAAACGAGAAAAAAATAAATAAAATTTAAAAATCTTAAAAAAAAAAGTTATCTGGCTGTCTTGCACCTCTGTAGGCAAAGTCTTTGTATTGTCCACTGTAAATTCTCAGGTGTCTCCACATGTCCTGGAACCTGCAAAATTCTTTATCCTATTTTACTTATCTCCTCTAAGACAACCCCGGCTTGCCTATGACAGCTTCGGTGCTGAGTTCAGTTCCCTTCAGAGACCAGTGCTTCTGCAGGCAGGCAGGCTGGTGACAGGGACAGTCGGGTCAGCATGGAGCCTTGCAGCTCTCATTTGCTAATTATTTATTTATTTATTTATTTATTTATTTATTTATTTATTTGTCTTTTCGAGACAGGGTCTCGCTATGTAGTTCAGGCTGGCCTTGAGCTCATTTTTGTAGCCCAGGCTGGTCTCGAACTCACACTGATCCTCCTGCCTCAGCCTCCCAAGTGCTGGGACTATAGATGTATGCCACCACGCCTAGCTCACTTGCTAATTTTTATTTTTATTTATTTATTTTTTATTCTGTTTTTTTGTGAACCGGGGATCAAACTCAGGACCTTGCACTTGCCAGGCAGGCACTTGTGTCCCGGAGCTATCTCCCCACCCCTCACTAATTTTTTATGTTTATTAATTGCTATTATTGGGTTGGGGAGATAGCTCAGTAAAATAAAGTGCTTGCCTAGAAAGCACAAGGTCCTGGTCTGGAACTCACATTAATCCTCATTTCTCAGTCTCCCAAGTGCTGGGATTACAGCCTGTGCTACCAGGCTGGCTCTTTATGTTATTTCTTATGTAACTGGTACTCTGTTCAGAAACTTTGCCTATGCCTTGTTTTTTTTTTTTTTTTTTGTTTTGTTTTTTTCTTTTTGAGACAGGGTCTTGCTATGCAGTTCAGGCTGGCCTTGAGCTTACTTTTGTAGCCTAGGCTGGTCTCAAACTCATGCTGATTCTCCTGCCTCAGCATCTGCTTTTGTTTTGTTTTTTCGGGATTGGGGTTGGAACTTACAACCTTGCACTTGCCAGGCAGGCACTTGTGCCACGGAGCTATCTCCCTGGCCTCCTGCCTATGCCTTTGTCTCCAGGAGTTCTATCTATTTTAGCTTCTACCAGGTTAAATGTTTCTGTTTTTTTTTTTTTTTTTTTTTTTTTTTTTTTTTTTTTTTTTTTTTTTTTTTTTTTTTTTTTTTTTTTTTTTTTTTTTTTTTTTTTTTTTTTTTTTTTTTTTTTTTTTTTTTTTTTTTTTTTTTGTGTGTGTGTGTTGTTGTTGTTTTGTATTTAATACAGGGTCTACAGGCTGTCACTACACAGAATGGACTCACAATTCTCCTGTTTTCACCCTCTCAAGTGCTAGGATTATAGGTGTGTACCACCATGCCCGGCTCCATTTTAATAGTGTCTTGCAGTTTATCCAGCACCAATGTATTGAAGAGGCACCTCTCCTCTACCCTAGATTTTTGGCCCTTTTGTCAAAGAGCAGATGGCTGTGTGTTGGGCTTATTTCTGTATCTTCTGTTCTGTTCCATTGAGTCAGCTGTCTGTTTTTGTTGTTATTGCCTTTTTCTTTTCTTTTGTTGTCTTTTTGAGACAGGGTCTTGCTATGCAGTTCAGGCTGGCCTTGAGCTCACTTTTTGTAGCCCAGGCTGGTCTCAAACTCAGACTGATCCTCCTGTCTCAGCCTCCCAAGTACTGTGATTACAGGCATGTGCCACCATGGCCCAGCCCGGCTCCTTTTTGTTTCCTTTTGTTTCTGGAGACAGGTCTCAGTAGGTAGTCCAGGCTGACTTTGAAGTCACTGTGTAGCCCAGGCAGGCTTTGAACTTGCATCAATCCTTCTGTCTCAGCCTCCTGAGTCCTGCACCACCACATTCCATTTCTTTCTTTCTTTTTTTTTTTTAGACCATGGCCAGCCCTGGGGGTGGGGCTGGTCCAGCAGGTGGTGCTGAGGATTGAACCAAAGTCCCTGCAGTTGCCTAATCAGGCGCTTTAGACCACTGAGCCATCTTGCCGGCCCATGGATTTTTTTCCCTTAATCTCTGTAGCTAGTTCCCCAAAGGCATCTTCCTTTGGCTGCACTTCTGATTCTGCTGGGCAGGAGGGGGCTCCTTCCCATCCTGGGCCACGGATTAGGTGAAATGGCATCGTCTTTGTCACATTCACCAGTACTTCATAAGCACATTAAGGAGAAAACCAGTTCACCAAGGGCCTGTATGATGGTGTTTGTCTTTTAATTTTATTTTTTTTTAAGAATTTTAAATTTTTATTTATTTATTTTTTCTTGTTTCAGAACCTTTGTTTGTTCATTCACTCATTTTTATGGCTGGCTCAGCCCGTCCCGAGGGCAGGGCTGGCACAGCATGTGGTGCCAGGGATCGAACCGCGGTCCCTACAGCTGCCCAAGCTTTCCCAAGCAGGTGCTTTAAACCACTGAGCCATCCTGCCGGGCCCCAGAATATTTTTTGATGGAATAATTTTTTGATATTTCTGTACTGTCATGAGTTTGCTAAATTTGAATATATAGTATCTTGTTTCATAGAGCCTTTGGGTTTCCCTATAAAGATCCCTGTGCGGGTCAGGAAGGATGGCTCAGTGGTCTAAAACGCCTGCTTAGGAAAGCTTGGGGGGCTGCAGGGACCGCGGTTCGATCCCTGGCACCACATGCTGCGCCAGCCCTGCCCTTAGAGCAGGCTGAGCTGGCCATAAAAAATGAGTGAATAAACAAACAGAGGTTCTGAAACAAGAAGAAAATAAATAAATAAAATAGAATATGAATCCCTGATGAGCCTACCTAGGGAAGTATGTGGTTACTTTAAAAAAAAATAATCCCTGTGCACAGAGGCTGGGGCATGCACAAAGGTAGAGCACTTGTCTAGCACACTTATGATAGTTCAGTGGTATAAGCACCTGCCTGGCAGGGGCAAGGATCTGAGTTTTATTCTGGTACTGCAAAAGAAAAAAAGAAAAGAAAGAAAAAATGTCTAGTACAGCTGTAACTCAGGGTTCATCCATAAATAATGGTGGGTAGGGAGCAGCCTAGGAAAGTAAGCTCTTCTTCACCTGTATGTCTTTTCTTTGTTTTGGTTACTCATTGTATGAGCTACTACTCAAAGCATACTGTTCATCACTTGCTTAGGCAGACACAGGGACTAGGGTTCAATTCTCGGTGTGCTGAGATGGCCATTGAGACTGGGTGTGGTGACACTCAGCACTTACAAGGCTGAAAATAGGAGGATCACTATGAGTGCAATCTGTGTAGTGCGACCCTGTAGACCCTGTGCTAAATACATTTAAAAAAATTAAAGAATACTGTTCAAAATAAATAAATACTGCCGGCTGTGGTGGTGCACGCCTGTAATCCCAGCACTAGGGAGGCTGAGGCAGGAGGATCGGTGCGAGTTCGAGACCAGCCTAGGCTACAAAAGTGAGCTCAAGGCCAGCCTGAACTGCATAGTGAGACCCTGTCTCAAAAAGACAAAGAAAGAAAGAAAGAAAGAAAGAAAGCCTGTCTCAAAAAGACAAAGAAAGAAAGAAAGAAAGGAAGGAAGAAAGAAAGGAAGGAAGGAAGAAAGCATACTGTTCAATACAAATGACAAACCCCATGTCTACACCTGTATCCCAAGGAGGCCAAGGCAGGAAGATTGCTGTGAATTTGAGGGAAGCCTGGACTACATAGTAAGCTGCGGATCAACATGAACTACATAGCAAGACCCTGTCTCAGAAAACAAACAAAAACTCAAACCAGGCTGGAGAAATAGCTGTGTAGAATAAGCGCCTGCTTGGCAAGTGCAAGGACCTGAGTTCAATCCCTGGTACTGAAAAAAGAAAAAAAGAAAACCCAACCAACCAAATAAAGAAATGTATTTATGGACCTGAACTGCCTATATTCTACTAAGGATTTTTTGCATATCTGTATTTACTAAGGATATTTGTCTGTAATTGAACTTCATGAGATAAGGAAGTTGATTCTAATATTAGGGTAATACCAGAATGGCCTCGTTGGAAGTGGTTTGCCTTTTTCTATTTTCTGGAAATTTATGTAGAATTGATATTACTTCCTTAGACATTTGTGAAATTTAGTGGAGCTGTCTGGGCTGGAAAAGTTTTCAAGTACAAATTCAGTGTCTTTAATAAACACAGCCAGTGGGTGTGACAGTCCATACCTTAATCCCAGCGTTTGGAAGGCTAAGGCAGTAGGATCATTGTGAGTTCCAGAACAGCCTGGCCTATCAAGTAAATTCAAGGCCAGCTTGAACTGCATAGTAAAAAGCACAAGTGCTATTCCCCTCCCCCCTGCTTTTTTTTTGAGGCAGGCTCTCACTATGTAGTGCAGGATGATCTTGAACTCACAGCAGTCCTCCTGCTGGGATCACAGGCATGCACCGCTGTGCCTGGCTCACATTGCTTCTTCAAATTACTCCTTTGTTTTTTTTTTTTTTTTTTTTTTTTTTTTGAGACAGGGTCTCACTATGTAGTTCAGGCTGGCCTTGAGCTTACTTCTGTAGCCTAGGCTGGTCTCGAACTCTCACTGATCCTCCTGCCTCAGCCTCCTAAGTGCTGGGATTACAGGTGTGCGCCACCACACCCAGCTCAAGTTACTCCTTTCTTTTTCTTTTGTGGGTTGGGGGATCCAACTCACGACCTTGTACTTGCCAGGCAGGCACTTGTGCCACAGAGCTATCTCCCTACCTTCCCCTCAAATTACTCTTGTATTGCTTTTTTTTTTTTTTTTTTTTTTGGACAGGAACTCATTAAGTTACTAAGTTGCCCAAGCTAGGCTTAAACTTGTGATCCTCCAGCCTCAGGTTACTTTAAGTACCACAATTTCAGGTGTGCCCACCCAGCCCAGCTCCTCTGCCACTTTTACTGCCCCTGGCAGGGTCTGAGAGCTGCTGCCAATGCCTGTCTTCACCAACATGAAGGTGTCTTGCTAGGGTGCACTGGGGCCCAGCTACCCTGGGTGCAGGCAGCTATGTATGAGTCTGGCTTTGACCCCACGCTGAGTCTTTCACTCCCCCACCTCAGCTTGTCCTTGTGACCTGTCTCTCCTGCCACTGGTGACAAGACATGGGCTGAGGAGAGACATGATGGCCACCTCCCTAGGGCCTGTTTGTTCCTGAAGATGAGCTGCCAAGTCCTGGGGATTCTGTTTGTTCTGGTAGACAAGGTATATCTAGGGCTGAGGGAGATAGCTCAGTTGCATAAAAGTACCTGGCTGACAAGCACATAGCCCTGAGTTCAAGCTCTGGTACTGAAAAAAAAAAAAAAAAAAAGGTATATCTACCTGCATGTGCATGCGTGCATGCGTGCATGCGTGTGTGTGTGTGTGTGTGTGTGTGTGTGTGTGTGTGTGTGAATGTGTATGTCTCTGAATCCATGGGCCATGGAGGATTCTGGGCCAACTTTTGCAAGGCTCTTTGGCAATGGGGCTGCTGGGCCCAGAATCCTGGGGATGCCTAAGGTTTGGAGACCCAACTGGGAAGGAGACTCTGCATGGGGAGGAGCTTCCCGGTGGGCTAGTATCCTCCTAGACCAGACCTAGAAACTGGTGGAAGAACCAAGCTTGGCAGATAGACGTGGGAGTCTTGGATTTATTCTGGCCAGCTGTGCCTGTCCACCTCTCCCCATCTTATAGGCACCATGATTGCTCCCCTCCAGGTGCCATGGGCCACAACACACCCCCTCAGCCTCCATCTGCAGCCACAAAGTAAACTGAGTCCCTGGTACTTGTTGAACATTCAGATGTCAGGCCCCAGCCCCAGAGGATAGGCAGGGAGCCTGAGGGGCTAGTGTCCCAGAGACTGCCATCTATAGCTCAAGTCCAGGCAGCTTGGGACTCCAGGTCTGACCCTATTCCCCAGCTCCTGAATACCTGCCTGCCTGGGGGAGTTCTGGGGAGCCCCTAGCAGCCCCCTGTGGATCAGGCCTCAGGCTGCCCCATCCTTGTGACCTCTTTGAGTCTTCTCCACAATGGGTAGTTTGAAGCTGACCAGAGCCATATCTGAAGGTAAACTGAGGCACAGGGAGGTTGAATTACTTGATCTAGCCTGAGGTGTCTGGCAGCCAACTCTTACCCTCACAGCAGGGGCTAATGAAAGTCAGGGGGCTGGGCGTGGTGGCGCACGCCTGTAATCCCAGCACTCGGGAGGCTGAGGCAGGAGGATTGGTGCGAGTTTGAGACCAGCCTGGGCTACAAAAGTGAGCTCAAGGCCAGCCTCAACTGCATAGCGAGACCCTGTCTCAAAAAGACAAAAAAAAAGAAAGTCAGGACACAGGCATTAGGGCACATGCTGATCCTACCTTGTCCCCAACATTTGGGAGATGTAGGGTTATGGTGTCTGTCTTAGTTACTTTTAACTCGTTGCTGGGACAAATACCCAACACTCAAAATGAAGGAAGGAAAGGTTTATTTAGCTCACAGTTACCGGAGGTTTCAGTCCATACTCAGCTGGATCCAAGGATGAGAGGTACACAGCAGAGAGCAGCAGTTCATGGCAGTGGAATGGCAACAACGGCAACAGAGGCAATGGAACAACCAGAGGAGCAGCAACAGCCTGTCTGTCTCTCTGTCTCTCTTTAAATTACATCAGGCTCTCTGCCTTAGCCTACCTGCCTCAGGCCACACCTATAATTCCCAGCAGTAGTCAGATCTATAATCTCATCAGTACTAAAACACATAATCCCAGTGACTCATGAGTCAAGTCTCAAATGCTAGAAGTGCCCGCCCCATGATTGCATGAGGCTTTGGGGAGACAGGCAGACATAAACCATAATAGTCTCCATATGGCAAGGATGGGTGTTGGCCAGTCTGACAGGTTAGGGAAGGCTCATGCAGGAGGCAGCCGGACGGCATCCGTAGTGAGATTGGAAGAGCAGGCTGAACTGTGTGACGTGGTGGCACATGCCTACAATCTCAGTACTTGGCTAGGCTGAGGCAGGAGGATCATAAATTCAAGCTCAGCCTGGGTAATTTATTTATTTATTATTATTATTATTATTATTATTATTATTATTATTTTGGTAATTTGGTAATTTAGAGACTTAGGGAAATCTTGTCTTAATATTAAAAATAAAGAGAGGGCTTCCTGGTTAGCTCAGTTGTTTATTTTTTTATTTTTATTTATTTATTTATTTATTTATTTATTTTATTTTTTTTTTTCTTGTTTCAGAACCTTTATTTGTTTATTCACTCATTTTTATGGCCGGCTCAGCCTGCCCCGAAGGCAGGGCTGGCACAGCATGTGGTGCCGGGGATTGAACCACAGTCCCTGAAGCTGCCCAAGCTTTCCCAAGCAGGCGCTTTAGACCACTGAGCCATCCCGCCGGGCCCCAAGCTCAGTTGTTTAAAGAGCCTCTTGGGCAAATGCAGTCAGTCACATGGGACTGCAGTTTGATCCCCAGCTCCAGAAGCCACAGCACAACTGCCCATAGGGCAGCCTGACATAGCAAACAAACAAACAAAAAAAGTGGGGGGGAAGGTGTGGTTCTGTGTAAAAGCCACAGGTTCCAATGTGGCAAGACAGTGCTAAAGCACCTGCTTAGGCAAGTACAGGGATGGCAGTTCGATTACGGGCACCATAGGCCATGCCACCCTCACCACAGGGTGGACTGAGCTGATCCAGAGTCCGAGTATATAGGTGCACCCCTGTAATCCAAGTACTGGGGAGGCTTGAGCTGCACAGTAAGACCCTGCAACAGCCAAATATATATTTTTTTAAAAGACCATGGGGAGAGGGCCAGAGAGATGGCTTAGCAGTCTAAAGCACCTGCTTAGGCAAGTTTAGGCAACTGCAGGGACCATGTTTTGATCCTTGGCGCCACATGCTGTGCCAGCCCCACCCCCAGGGCAGACTGAGCCGGCCATAACATAAATAAAGCTTTTTGAGACAGGGTCTTGCTATGCAGTTCAGGCTGGCCTTGAGCTCACTTTTGTAGCCCAGGCTGATCTTGAACTTGCACTGATCCTCCTGCCTCAGCCTCCCAAGTGCTGGGATTACAGGCGTGAGCCACCATGCCTGGCTTTTATTTTTTGTTATTATTATTATTATTATTATTATTATTATTATTATTATTGTCTTTTTGAGACAGGGTCTCGCTATGCAGTTCAGGCTGGCCTTGGGCTCACTTTTGCAGCCAAGGCTGGTTTCAAACTTATACTGATTCTCTTTCTTCAGCCTACCAAGTGCTGGGATTATAGGCATGGCCTGGCTATGCCTGGCCTGGCTTATAAATGCTCCCTGCAGTTGCCCCCTACGCCTGGCCTGGCTTATAAATAAATAAAATTAAAAAAAATAATAAAAAGACCATGGGTAGCCAGGCGTGGTGGCTCACACCTGTAATCCCAGCACTTGGGACGCTGAGGCAGGAGAATTGGTGCAAGTTCGAGACCAGCCTGGGCTACAAAAGTGAGCTCAAGGTCAGCTTCAACTGCATAGCGAGACTCTGTCTCAAAAAGACAAAAAAAAAAAAATAATAATAATAATAATAATAAAAAGACCATGGGTTCCAGTCCTACTACAGGGGAAAAGAAAAAAGGCACAGTGGTCCCTGAGCCTATATGTCCTTATAGAACGAGGTAATTAAGACACAGATACACACAGAAGTGTGGCCAGAAGGACATAGAAGAGACAGGTAACCTCTACAAGCAGAGAAAGATTCACCCCAACCCCAGGAGCTCAGACCTGCATCCAGGCTGTGAGGATCAGATGACAAGTACCCTAGCCTAAGGCAGCATTTGAAACCTGGGTCACTGGGCTAGGGTAGGTGGGGGCAGTGGGACAACACAGGTTGCATATGTACAAGGCCCCCAGATGGGATCTGTGCTTCAGCCTGTCTCCCCACCCCAGGATTGGTGGCAGTGACAGCCTTGGCCTGGTTTGGGTATTTGGGAAGAAGATATGCCACCCATAGCTCTTGTTGGAGACCTGAGCTGTCCACCCTCTTGTCTTCCTCAGCCTTCCCCCTGCTAGGGACCAGAATTGTCTAATTTTGCTTTGCTTTTCCAGTGGGGGAGATTAAAAGCCAAGGCCTTGCACATGTTCAGGGAGTGCTCTGCCACCATGCCATGCCCCAGCCCAAGGAAAGGGGTTCTATAGGACCCAGAGAACAGCACAGTGGAGGGGGGTGGGGGCGGCCAGGGCCAAGAGGCAAGGCTGCTTTTCACACCATAGGTGTTTTCTAAATCCTTTTTTTTTTTTTTTTTTTTTGTGGTACCAAGGATTGAACTCAGGACCTTGCATTTTCCAGGCAAGCACTTATTCCACTGAGCTACCTCTGGGGCTACCTCTGGCCCCTCTAAATCCTAATGATATGCCTGAATACCACAACCAGAATGGCATGGTGGCCAGGGGAGCCAGCTGCCTTGGTGAAGTGTCCAGGCAAGGCCAGAGCCTAGGAGCTGAGGTGGGTGCAAGGTTTAGTTATAAGATCAGGGAATTTGTACCTGATAGGTTTCCCTGGGAAGCCTCCAAGCTGCTTTGTCAACCAAGCTAAAAGAATGGCACTGGGGAGGGTCTGTGACATCCACTAGAAGCTCAGTGACCTCCCTAACCAAGATTGGTGGGTGACAAGATCTGGGATGGTGGTGGTAAGGTGGGCATGGCCTGAACTTGGCCTCAGGAAGTCAGCACTCACTGTCTTACAAGAGCAGCAGCTGCCCCTGCTGTGTAAGGAGCTATCACACCCCCTGTAAAGTCACTGCTCATGGATACTGGCTCACATTTTCTCTGGATCAGGAAACTGGAGTTGACCCAGGCTGTGGGCATTTTAAGGTACAACAGTGGGGTCCTCTTCCTAGTCCCAAGGTTATTCCAGGCTGTCTCAGGTCTCCAGTCTGTGCCAGCTGCTGGATGGAGGTGGCTCTTTCCCCAGGTGACTCCTTCAGTCTCCGCTCAACACAGTGAGGCAGAAACCAGTCTTTCTGCAGCACTGGGTGGAGTGGTGGTCCCTTGCTGTTTTGACTTCCTGTTTATTAGAGCCAAGACCAGGACACTCTCAGTTCACAGACGACCTCCCTGCTCCTAACCCATGCAGATAACCCAGACCCCAGTCACACTGAGGAACCCTGGAGAAAGAAGACCATTACAGATCTTTCAAGATCGTTCCAGAGTTTTCTGTTTTGTCTTTTTCTTTCTTTCTTTTTTTCTGTCTTTTTGAGAGAGGGTCTCATCATGCAGTTCAGGCTGGCTTGGAGCTCACTTTTGTAGCCCAGGCTAGTCTCGAACTCACATTGATCCTCCTGCCTCAGCCTCCCGAGTGCTGGGATTACAGGCATGCGCCACCACACCTGGCTGGCAGGAGGATTGATGTGAGTTCGAGACCAGCCTGGGCTACAAAAGTGAGCTCAAGGCCAGCCTGAACTTCACAGTGAGACCCTGTCTCAAAAAGACAAAAAAAAAAAAAAAAAAAAAGGTGGGGGGGGCATCAAATGGAAGTCAAGTAGCAACAAGGCATGAATGCAGAACTGGGGCTTTTCCTTTAGAGGGTTGGGTTAGTGACTCTTCCTGATCCATACCTATTGTATGTCAGTCTGGAGGATAAACATCTCCAGGACTAGCCCAAAGGGAGTGTCTGTCTCTCTCCCAGTTGGTAAGGTATCTCGTTTTGTATACTGGCTCCTTCTGCAGGCCTAGCCCTGTCTGACGATCTAGAATATTTCTAACTCAACTGCCTACAAGACTGGGGCCACCTGGACATAGCCGACCAGATGTGGCTTTTCTGTCTTGGGCTGGCGCTTGCCTGTCAAGGAAGGTCATGGGTGTGCAGAAGAGGTTTGCCTGCCCTGAGTTCTTGCCCTCCAGGCCCAGCCCTGCCTCCTCAGTCAGGATTGTTCCATTTTCCAGACCTAGAGTGTCTCACTAATTCCGGAAACCATCTCGGCCAAAGCTGCTCTGCTAGCAGCCTGGGGGCTAGGCTGCAGTCGGCTCCGTATGAAGGGCTCCCATTTCATCCCATCCATCTGGTCCTTGCCCAGGGCCAGCCTGGCACAGAGGCCCACCCCCACCCCCTCCCGGCCCCAGGGCAGCGCCTCCCGCTGCCCAGCCACACCCTTCTCTTTCCACCTTCTCACCGGGCCCCTGGCCAGCTGCGCCCGATCCTTCTCGGCTCTCCATGCCACGCGACTGCCACCCAGAGGTCCCTCGGGGAGTGGCAGGTTGTCTTTGCGCGCTGGACAGCTAATGCCACCACCCCAGCACGCCGGCCTTTCTTCCCGGGCTGTCCCATTCATCACAGAATCAGGGATAACAGGGTTCCTCCAAGCATACGTCAGTAAGGATGCGAGGAGGGGCTCAGCCCTAGGACTCAAGAGACACTGCAGTCCTCATGTGTATCATTAAAAATATCAGAAGCCGTTGCGCTGGTGAGATGGCTCAGGAGTCTAAAGCGCCTGCTTAAGCAACCACAGGGACCACGGTTCGATCCCCGGCACCACATGCTGCTCCAGCCCCCACCCCTGGGACAGGCTGAACTGACCATTAAAAAGAAAAAAACACTGGTGTACCCCATAGTTAGGCGTGGTGGTACACCCCTGTAATCCCAGCACTTGGGAGGCTGAGACAGGAGGATCGATGTGAGTTCCAGACCAGCCTAGGTTACAGAAGTGAGCTCAAGGCCAGTCTGAACTGAATAGCGAGACCCTGTCTCAAAAAGACAAAATAAATTTTAAAAAGCCATGCTGCGAGACCCTGTACACCCTGTACTAAATAATGTAACACAAGCTGTGCATAGTAGCGCTCACCTAATATCCCAGCTCTCTGGAAGCTGAGGCAGGGGTACCACCTTGGGTTCGAGGTCACCCTGGGTTAACACCTGCGTCCGAGCAAAGCCTGGAACGCATAGCAACTCCCTGCTTCAAAAGGAAATAACATCAGGGCGTGGTAGTCTCCACTGGGAGACTGAGGCAGGAAGCTCTCAAACTGGAACCTAGCCTGGACAATTTAGCACACACTATCAAAAATAGGGCACCATCGGCAAAGCCCAAGAGAGCAAAGAATTTGCCACTAAATGTGGGGCCTGGCTGAGCCGGGCCACGCTAAGTCAGAGGCCTCGGCGCAGGACGCGAGGAAGTGCAGACACTCGAGGCGCCTGAAACAGGGGTGGGCAGGGAGGTATCAGGAAGCTTCCCAAGCGGCCACATGGTCCTCCAGCTCAACTTCGCAGAGGCCTTTCCGGGCAGGGCGGTAACGTGGCTTCTAGACGCGGTAGGGGCGTGGCTTGGCCGGTTATTTTGGGCATGGGGCGTGGGGCGTGGTCTGAGCAATCTCAGACAGGGCGGGGCGAGTGGAGGGCTGAGCCACTGGGCTGCAGAGGTTTTCTAGCCTGGATTTTACTAGCTGTCAGGGCAGCTCAATGGCCGAGGGGCTCAGTTCGGCCTTTGAAGGGTTGTTGCCCTCCCTGGGGGACACTCGGAGAACATATCAAATTTTCTGCCGAGTGGGGCCTGTCCCTCTTACTTTGGAGCTGCCCTGGGCCCTAGGAGGTCGACTGGATATCCGGACTTGGGGTCCCTAGCAATGGTGCAGGGCAGGTGGGGTAGGGCGGCATGGATGTGTCCCGCCTCCAGGGGAGAATGAGGTAGGGAGTCCTCAGAGGGCAGGGAGTTCAGTCGAAGAGAGGCAGCAGTCCCAGCCGGTTAGCCCAGGGTCTCTGTGCTCATGGAGACAAGATTGATTTAGCAGTGTGCGATGCACTGAGCTGGGCGGGGGGCCACAGGGGACCTTGGAACATTACCACCTGAAAAGAAACCTCTGGCCCTACCCTGTAGCTGTCTCTACCACCCCATCCCGAGCCTGCAAATGACCCCTAAGACGCTTCTGTGCGCGTGCTCTGGCCCACTCTGGGGGCTGCCTGTAAGTGGATCCTGTAGCATTTGCCCTGCGCCTTGTCGTACTTCCAGCCTGCATGGTCCATGTGTGTGGTGGCAGGTCTCCTATGTAGGGCCACCTTCCTGAGGGACTTCCCTCCCATCGTCTTCCATTTTACTTTTTACTATGATTACTTATCCAGACTGGACTTGTATTTGAGATCCTTGTACCTCGGCCTCCAGGAGTGCAGGGATTAAAGGCCTGCACCACTGTGATAGCTGGATCTGAAGACAATTCACAGCCTAGAGCTGCACATTCAATATGCCACTGAGCAGCCTGTATACAGATTTGTCTATAGTTTTATGCTGTGCATTATTTAGTATGTATTATTTAGCCAGATGTGAATTTTTCTACAATTATGGGTTGTTAATTTTGCTTTTTAAAAAATCTTTCATTTGGTACAGGGTCTCATTATGCAGCTCAGACTCATAGTGATCCTCCTGTCTCAGCCTTCCCAGTGCTGGGATTATAGGTGTGGACCACCTTGCCCAGGTTCAGTGACCAGCAAGGCATGCGCCAGCATAACATGTGGTACTAGGGACTGAACCTGGGTCCTTGCACATTCAAGAAAGACGCTTAGACCACCAAGCTATCTTCCTGGGACCTGTTAAGTGTTTTGAGAACACACATTTCATGAGATCAAGAAATTCTCATTTTGGGGGCCCAGCAGGATGGCTCAGTGGTCTAAAGCGCCTGCTTGGGAAAGCTTGGGCGGCTTCAGGGACCGCGGTTCAATCCCCAGCACCACATGCTGCGCCAGCCCTGCCGTCAGGGCACGGGCTGAGCCAGCCATAAAAATGAGTGAATAAGCAAATAAAGGTTATGAAACAAGAAAAACATAAATAAATAAATAAATAAGAAATTCTCATTTTACTTGTAATTTAAGATCTTGCCAGGGACAGAGAGATAGCTCAGCAGTCTAAAGTGCCTGTTTAGGCAAGCTTGGACAAGCACAAGGACCATGGGTTGACCCTTGGCACCACATGCCATGCCAGCCCCTCCCCCAGAGAGGGCTGAGCTAAACACATACACACACACACACACACACACACGTGCGCACACACCAGCTGATAGCTCAGTGAACAGTGCCTACTTGGCAAACCCAAAGTCCTGAGTTTGATTTCTGATATGAATGAAAGAAAGAAAGAAAGAAAGAAAGAAAAAAGGAAAGAAAGGAAGAATTTCTGGATGTGGTAGTACACTTATGTAATCCCAGCACTCAAAAGGTTGAGACAAGAGGATTATTGCAAGTTGAGACCAGCTTAGGCTACAAAGTGAGCTCAAGGCCAGCTTGCACAGCATAGTGAGATGTCTCAAAAAGACAAAAACAGGGCTGGAAAGATGGTTCAGTGGTCTAAAGCACCTGCTTAGGAAAGCTTAGGCAACCGCAGGGACCACAGTTCCATTCCCAGCACCACATGTTGTGCCAGCCCCATCCACAGGGCAGGCTGAGCTAGCCATAATACCAAAAAAAAAAAAAAGACTAAAACATCATTAGAAATGAGTATTACATTTTTCTATTTCTCTCATGCATTTAGTACATACAGGGTCTCGATACATAGATGGGAATTGTAGTGATCCTCCTCCCAAGCACTGGGATTACAGGCATGCACCACCATGCCCAGTTTCAATTGCCATCTCAGCATGGGCCAGCACAGCTACACCAGGGATTGAACCCCAGCCACTACACTCTGCCTAAGCAGGACTTTAATCTGCTGAGCTATCTGGCCAACCCTTTCTCTGTCTCTCTGTCTCTGTGTGTGTGTCTTTCTCTCTTTGAGACAGGGTCTTTCTGAACTGACTAACCCAGACAGTCCTCCTGCTTCAGGCTCCCTAGTGCTGGGATAAAAAGTGTGTACCATGATGCCCAGTTTATCCTTGTAATCTTACTGTTAAACTGTAGTTTTGTCCTGCCTTAGACCTATCTTACCTTGTGGCTTTATTCTATAGAAGTCCCTTAAAAAATGAGTTCCAAGGGCCAGCAGCACTTACTTGGGGAAGCACAGGGACCAGGGTTCCATTCCTGGCCTCACCTACCATGCAGAGCGCTGAGCCAGCGGTGAAGTCCAAGTGCAGTGGCGCATGCCTGTAATCCCAGCACTTGGGAGGCAGGAAACAGGAGGATCACAATGAGTCAGAACTATGTAGTGAGACCCTGAAGACTCTGTAGACCCTGCACTAAATACATAAAAAAATGAGTTCTATGGTCCCCCCCGACTTCAACCCCTTCTGTCTCAGGAACTTTCTTTCTCTCAATAAATACCTCCTACTCTTAACCTGTCTTCCTAGAATTCAATCTTTGATTTTAGAGAATGTGAACTCAGAGTACCCAACACCTGGCAGGTTGGGAGTCGAATTTCCCTTATATTATTTGGAGGTCCTATCCCTATCTCTCAGTCAGTAGCACACCCTATCTGGATTGAGAATTTTTTTTTTTTTTTTTTTTGGTCTGGCTCAGGCTGTCTTAAGGGTGGGTGTGGGGATTGAACTGCTGTCCCCTGTGCCTGACTGGGATTGCCCTCACAGGTGTTTATTTATTTATTTATTTTTAGAATCTTTGTTTATTCAATCATTTTTATGGCCGGCTCAGCCCGCCCCGAGGGCAGGGCCGGCGCAGCATGTGGTGCCGGGGATCGAACTGCGGTCCCTGAAGCCGCCCAAGCTTTTCCAAGCAGGTACTTTAGACCACTGAGCCATCCCACCAGGCCCCACCTCACAGGTGTTTAAACTACTGAGCTAACCCAAAAGACCCCCGAAATCTTGAAAAGGATTTTCTCTCTTTCCCCTCCCCCTTCTCCTCCCCTCCCCCTCCTCGCTCTTTCCTCCCTCCTCTCACTGGCTCAGGCTACCTTATGATTGGGATTGGGGGTCGAACTGCTGACCCCTTGGTCTGACTGAGATTGCAGGCACAAACACTTAAACCACTAAGCTATTCTGAAAGCCCCCCAAAGTTCAGAAGGGTCTTTTTTTTTTCTTTTTTTTTGGCTGGCTTAGGCTGCCTTAAGGGTAGGTGTGGGAATCGAACCACCACACCCTGTGCCTGACTGGAATTGCCCGGGCAGGTGCTCAAACCACTGAGCTAACCCAAAAGCCATCCCCCCATCTTGGTTGTAGGACTGCATCATGAACCAGTATGTCTGGCTATACAAAGTACTTTTCCTGTAGTTGCTGCAGTAATTGTAAAATTTTTCTCCTTTGATCTGAATGTGTGGTGCAGCGTACTTTACTCAGTTTTCTTTTCTTTTTTTTTTTTTTCTTTTTGTTGTCCAAGACAGTCTCACTATGTAGCTCAGGCAGTCCTCTTGCCAACCCTGATGCAGCCTCCTGAGTGCTAAGATTACAGGCATGTGCTACTATACCCCACTGATCACTTTCCTAACACAGGAGTTCTAATGTAACCCAATGTGATTAGGAGGTCTCACATTTTTATTTATTTATTTATTTATTTACTTATTTATTTATTTGGATACTAGGGATCAAACTCAAGACCTGGAGCTTGCCAGCTTGCCAGACAGGTGTTATGATGCTGAGCTGTCTCCCCTGCACCTGAGGTCTCACATTTTGCCTTTTTTTTTTTTTTTTGTCTTTTGGAGACTTAGAGTCTTGCTGTGCAGTTCAGGCTGGCCTTGAGGTCATTTTCTGTAGCCCAGGCTGGTCTCAATCTTGCACTGATCCTCTTGCCTCAGCCTCCCAAGTGCTAGGATTATAGGGGTATACCACCACACACAGCTTTTTCTTTTTTTTTTTTTCTTTTTGAGACAGGATCTCACTATGCAGTTCAGGCTGGCCTAGAGCTCACTTTTGTATCCCAGGCTGGTCTCGAACTCACACCAATCCTCCTGCCTCAGCCTCCTAGAGTGCTGGGACTACAGGCGTGAGCCACCATGTCCGGCTCCACCACACACAGTTTAAAATACACTCTTTTTTTTGCAGTTCCAGGGTTCAAACTCAGGACCTTGCACTTGCCAGGCAGGCACTTGTGCCATGAAGCTATCTCTCCAGCCCTGAGGTCTCACATTTTTATATGCAAGCGCTTTAAATTTATCAGTAGCTCAGTAAAGCCAGATGTGGCACATACCTGTAATCTCAGCTACCTGGGCAACTGAGGCAGAAGGATAGGAAGTTTGAGCCCAGCATGAGCAATTTCATGAGACCCCCCAACTCAAAACAAAATAAAAAAGGATTAGAGATGTAGCATGCCTTATATGCATAAATACCTGGACTTAATCCCCAGGGGTTTTGTTTTTGTTTTTGTTTTGTCTTTTTGAGACAGGGTCTCCCTATGCAGCTCAGGCTAGCCTTGAGCTCACTTTGATAGCCCAGGCTGGTCTCGAACTCACACCAATCCTCCTGCCTCACCCTCCTAAGTGCTGGGATTACAGGAATGTGGTGCCACCATGCCTGGCCACTTTTTAGAGACTTTATTTATTTATTTATTTATTTATTTTTGTCTTTTTGAGACAGGGTCTCACTGTGCAGTTGAGGTTGGCCTTGAGCTCACTTTTGTAGCCCAGGCTGGTCTCGAACTCTCACCGATCCTTCTGCCTCAGCTTCCTGAGTGCTGGGATTACAGGCATGAGCCACCATACTTGGTTTAGAGACTTTAGAGACTGTGCCCAAACTGTAATCCCACACCCACTTACTTATGGCAAAGTGCCACCCAGCCATGAAACCTGCATACTGAGGTTTCAGCTTAGAAAAACAATTGTTACATTAACTTCTTTTATCCTAAAGCATTATCTCTTTTGTCTTGCTCTTGTTGGAAGCCAGGGTCTGATGCAGGAGGAGCAGGTCCCTGGATTCCTTGGTTCTCCATTCTTTGTTTCCCTGAAGAAAGAATGCATTTAAGACCCACAGTCCAGGGGCCCAGCAGGATGGCTCAGTGGTCTAAAGCGCCTGCAGGCGGCTGCAGGAACCGCAGTTCGG
Source organism: Myocastor coypus (assembly GCA_004027025.1). Classification (NCBI taxonomy): domain Eukaryota; kingdom Metazoa; phylum Chordata; class Mammalia; order Rodentia; family Myocastoridae; genus Myocastor; species Myocastor coypus. Next base: position 1,131 of record PVJA010006960.1, on the reverse strand, counting down.
TCCCCCAGCACCACATGCTGCACCAGCCCTGCCCTCAGGGCAGTCTGAGCTGGCCATAAAAATATATAAATAAACAAAAGTTCTGAAACAAGGAAAAAAAAAAAAAATAAAAGACCCACAGTCCATGCAGAAGCCAGCATAGAATCTGGAACACAGATATCTCTCTCTCTTTTTTTTTTTTTCCAAAGAATTTATTTATTTATTTATTTACTTATTTATTTATTTATTTATTTATTTATTTATTTCTTGTTTCAGAACCTTTGTTTATTTATTCACTCATTTTTATGGCTGGCTCAGCCTGCCCTGAGGGCAGGGCTGGCGCAGCATGTGGTGGGGATCGAACCGCGGTCCCTGAAGTCACCCAAGCTTTCCCAAGCGGGCGCTTTAAACCACTGAGCCATCCTGCCAGGCCCCAACACAGATATCTCAAATGGCTTCCTTGTTCTTTTCAGGTGGTCCCTTCCCTTCAGGAACCATAATCACACAAGAATCTGAACGAGAGGATAGCCCAGGGAGGCCTTCGCTCGAACAGTACTCCCCTTTTTTGAGTTTCTGTCCCACGGTGTCCAGGAATGCTGCATGCCTGTGGAGAGAGAGGGCCTGCATACTACATAAACCTCAGGACCTCATTGGGCTCTACGAGATCACTTTAGCTTTTACACCAAGAAATGACTAAAGGTGTTATAATCATTATTCCTTCCCTGCCCCCCCATCTTTTTCAGACAGGGTCTCGCTGTGCAGCCTAGTGTGGTACTTGCAATGATCCTCCTGCCTCAGCCTCCTAAGTTCTGTGATTGCAGGCATGCACCACCACTCCTAGCCCTTAAACTTTTTTTTTTTTTTTTAATATTTAGTGCAGGGTCTACAGGGTCTCAGGTCAGACTTGTAGTGATTCTCCTGTTTTCAGCTTCCCAAGTGCTGGGATTACAGGCATGTGCCACCATGCCCAGTCTCAATTGTTGTCTCAGCATGCCCTTGGGGGTGAGGACTGGGCTGGAACCCCAGGCCAGGGATCAGGCCAGGGATCAAACCTCCAAACATGCATCTGCCAAAGCAGGTGCTTTAATCTGCTGAGCTATTTGGCCAGCCCTCTGGGCCTTAGACTTTTATTAATCAAAAACTTGGGCCTGG
>PVJA010006959.1:29961-70775 GCA_004027025.1 Myocastor coypus | reverse complement strand
TTTGTTTTTTTTTTTTTTTTTTTTTTTTTTTTTTTTTTTTTTTTTTTTTTTTATTTTTTTTTTTTTTTTTTTTTTTTTTTTTTTTTTTTTTTTTTTTTTTTTTTTTTTTTAGTGGTACCAGGGATCAAACTCATGACCCTGCACTTGCCAGGCAAGCACTTATTCCACTGAGCTATCTCCCTAGCCCTCAACTCTAAATCTTTATGTAATAAAATGAAAATAGTCAGGATTGAAAAATCTTAATGAATGTTAAGGCTTTATACATCCCATGAAAATCACAATCTTGGAACTAACCAGGCATGCCATATGCACAGCGATCTAAACCCAGACTGTTACATGTGAACACACTATTGGATGTCAAATATGGTTTCTTTCCACTGCAGTTCAAGTGGACCTGCCTTGTTTAAAATCTACCATTAATGTTTGCTCTGAGCCCAACCTCCCTATCAGAATTACTGGGCTTGGAATCCAACCCAGGAGGATTAATTATTGAGTTGTTAGCAAGATATGCTTGCTGAAATGACTCTGAGAGTTCTAGTGCCAAACTAAGCTGTTTCCCTTTAGATAATGACATGCTTAAGCCATCTCTTTGTACCTCCCATTCATTTCAATGGTTGTAGGGAAGTGTCAAACTGTAGTGACACTTCTTTGACTAACATCAAGTGGCTTTTCCTCTTTTTTGCAATGTTCAGCTCAATAGTATCTTCCAGCACATCACCTCAGGAAGCCCACACACTTGAAGCTAAGCCATTCCAGCAATATGCTAAGCTTCAACATCACTGCCCTACCTAGCAATCCCTGCATAGACTCTGAGATTCTTTGATCATTTTATCCCTTCCCACCTTTAGATAGGGCTATTATTTTTAAGCTTCTGTCATTCTTATAGTTTATCTGCAGTCTACTTTGACCCTTAAAAGTGGGCAGAGTGTTTCCTGGAATTTCTGAGTGTTCTGTGTGCCAGCCAAGGACCACAGCTCTACACTTGCCATGTATTGCGCCCTCTAGTGCTCACTGCAACCCTAAGATGTGTTTCTGTTGTTCTTTGCAAAGTGATGAATTTAGTTGAACAAAGCCTAGGTAAACTGCCTGAGGTTGTGTTGCTTGGATTTGGTAAAGTGACAAGCATACTTCCAACCATTGCTTTGCACTCTTTGTTGCTGTGTTGGGCTGGCTTATTTGGAAATCCAGTTACCAAGCAGTGATGATCCACATATGCTCAACTGCCCTTAGAACATTTATCTGCAAGCAGTACTACTACAAGGCCAAAAGCAGACTTGCCATTGGCATGCACTAAAATAACTTGAGAAAGAAATTACGCTGTGAACATGGCTAGCTCAGCACAGTCTCCTCTCAGGCCACTGCCGCTTTGTCCTGAATATATACATACATACATACATACATATATATATATATATATATATATATATATATATATATATTTCTTTCAAGTACCTTTGGTAGTCAATGCCTTTTTCATGTTGAGAACAATGACTTTCATTTTTCTTCAACTAGGTTTGGTTTGTCTGTGTGCTATTTAAAAGTGTATTACACTAGAGATTATATGCAAAACTATAGAAAAACTTAGCACAGAACTCAACTGAAAAGCAAAATAATTGTTAACATGACAAGTATAAAATGACATTATTCAGAATCATAAGTTCTTAGAGAATGCCTGAAGAATAACTTTTGATGTGTCATGTTCATCTCAAGTGCCACATGATATAAATGAATATCTTTGGATAATTAGGACAAACTTAATAACTTGAGAGCAACAGAAATCAAAACAAACTGAAACCATTGTTGGGAGGCTAACACTATCATTTCAACAAGACTAAATTTAGTGCTTAATCTACAAGGCGTGTCCCTGGGGTAGGCTGAGGTCCAACACATGCTGGGGACCTCTGTGTCACCTCTGAGCTTTCCTTGGCTCCCTTTGCCTTCTTTCCACCCCATGCCACCGATGTTCTTGTAAAGACTCCCGAAGAGAATGGTTTCTATCAAAACTAATCTTTTCCCAAGACAAATAGTATTTGGTGTGAAAAGAAAACTCTTGGTTAATTTATGTTGCTTAGAAAACCAAAACAGATAAAGGGATTGCCTTTAAAAAAAAAAAAAATTATCCCTACCCCGTAATATAATCAGGAACTGGGTAAATTCAACAATGCAAGGAAGTCAAATAGGCTGACCTTTCCCAAGTTGTTTTAAAACTGACTTGTGAGTGGAAGTTCCTGGTGTGGTTTTGTTGTGACTTGTTTTCCTAAGGGATTTGGAATCAGAATGGGAATAGCTTGTTCTTTAAACTGGGAGAAGAACAAGAAAGAATATAGCCATCCTCCTAGGGTAGAAGGAAAACTACCTTAGCTGGGATGAATCTTCCAAAAGATGTGTCACTATCATCATCATTTCTTGGCATTATTAAAGTTACTGCTCTACTGTCTACACACAAACATTTCAACTCTGATTCCTGGCTTGTCTAGCATGTGACCTATACATTATTGTGCATTGCTTGTCTTTTTATTACCTATAGTAAGAAGTTATCAAGAATAGGAGCCATTATTAAACCCTGTGTTTTTATTTGGGTTTCTAAAGTATGTTCTCTGGAATCATGTTCCCTAATACATACATTTCAGTCAAAGAAATAATTTCCCTGAATAGCACTAGTAAGCAGAGTCCTAGGGCCTGTCATTCCTTAGACTACATCTGCATCCAAAGTTATCCCATGTTTGAAATCTCAACTTCACACAAGTAATTGCCTTATCTTTGATTTGTTTACCTTCACCGCCCTTATGCCCACTGCTGCCCTCTGAGTCCTAGGAGGCACTGCCTATTTCCCATTGCCTTGCATCTCTTCTGCACTACTGTACAGGACTGCAGCCTTAGGGCACTCACATCAGAGTCCTCTCCCTTCCTCTTGTCTCTCACCCCTGTGGCCTCTGCACTCCACCCTGCACCCACTTATCTGCACCTGAGTAAGCAGAGAGAAATCCATCACTGTGTGCATGGTCCTGTTGTCAAAGCATGTGTGATGACCTGCTATTCTACATACCCTTACTTCTTGACCCAGTTGCTATGGAAGTACTGCTAAACTCCTGCATTCTCTTTGAGTTTTCCGTATTCTCAGAAACTCATATCCGAGAGATCCCTTTGTCTCTTCTTGCACATATATAAAAAAAGAAGGAAACTCCTAGGAGTGACCCTCTCAGTGTCTGCAGCTTCTCCTTGCTCCTTCTTATGAATGTGTACATCTTTGCAGTCTTCAAAACCTGGTTCAAAATCATCCTCTTTGTGACACCAATCAATCAATCCTAGGTTATTCATTCCCAGTTCAAGCTGTCCTTTATTCTCAGATTATGAATATAAACACATCCAAAGGATAGATAGATTTTTCAGGGATACACTTCATATTTCTTGCCCACTACCAAATACATTTATTTTTTGCTTATGATATGTAATCTATAATAGTTATCAACTTGTAATTTTGAAAAGAATTTAACTTTTAAAAATAAGCACATTCATATTGTTCAAATTTCAACAGATAAAAAAGTCAAATGATAAACTAGAAGACTTCATATATAAATAGATTTATCTTGAACATATAGTCGTAAGTGAAATAAACCAGACCTACATATGCAAATATTGTACAATTTCCCTACTGTAAGGACTCAAAAGAAGAAATAAATAAGTAAATAAATTTTGGGTGGTACCAGGAATCAATCTCAGGACCTTGCGTTTTCTGCATTGTCAACCCCTATAACTTTTTTTTTTAGAAGAGTGACTTAAATACAAAATGCATTTGGAAGAGTTAAAAAAAATGTTTATTGAAAGTGTTAATGTTTCATTGTTTGATCAGTCTTACATACCTATGTATGTTGATCTATATTGATTTGATGATGAAAATATGTAATGCAACCATTGTTAAATTTTTCTTAAAAAATAAATAAAAAACCAAAAAAGTCAGTGAGCACTCTGCCAATATATCCGGTTTCTTATGTATTTGTAAGATAATTTCAGCAGACATAAACAACTAGTTATATTCTCTCCCACCCACACTTGTATGTATATAGATAACAGTATTATCATGTCATGTATATACCACTTAACATATATATCACTTAACAATAGATATCAGAATTTTTCCAAGTCAGTAGATGAAGCATTACCTCTCTCTATTTTATAGACCCAAGTTTGGTAAGTTAAAGATAGATTCTTTCTAACTTAGACACGTCCTACACTTTGCTCCCTTTGTATCTCTGCTGGCTCTATAATTTATTTTATACTCACAATGTGGAGGAATGACACTTGGGGCCAGCCCTTCAGAGGACCACAGTATCATGCCCTGGGAACACATCCTAGAAAGTTAGCTTCCATGATGGAAGAAGCCCACGCCACACACAGTGGCTGCATGAGGATAGTTAACACTAACGGGCTCCAGTTATGGAGCTCAGCCGATTTCCCATACAGCTCCAGCTGCCAGCCAGGGACATGCGTGAACCATCTTGGATATTCTAGTCTGGTTAAGTCTCCAGATGCTAACTGAAGGAATCATCACATAGAACACAATTTCCCAACTAAATCCAGTCCCCCAAGGAATTCTGAGAGAAAATAAACAATAGCTATTGTTTTAAGTTGCTATGATCTGGGGTAGTTTGCTACTAGCAATAGATAATCAAAACACATGGGATCTTGCCAAGGAGGAGTACCCTAATCTATTTCATCCAACCTCTATCTTTAGTCAATCAACACTACTACTGTTAAAAATAATATATTTAGCACGGTGTGATGGAACATACTTATAATATTAACACACTGGGAGGCTGAGACAGGAGGGTTACACTTTTGAGCCCAGGCTGGGCAACTTAGTGATTTAAACAAATACTTGCTTAAAAAATAAAGGCACTGGCTTTGTAGGTCAGCAAAAAAGTCCTAGTCAGTTCCCAATATCTATCAATCAATCAATCAATCAATCAATCAAATGATGTATGTCATAAGACATGGGTGAGTGTCTCAGCTACTCTTCTCTCTTCACTGGCACAAACACCTGACACCCACAGTGAAGGAAGGAAAGATTCATTTAGCTCACAGTTACTTGAGGTTTCAGTCCATACTCGGCTGGCTCCAAGGCAGAGTGTCATAAGACAGAAAGCATTCCTTCATGGTGGCAACAAGGAGCAAAAGGAGCCAAGGGAGGAGTAGCAGCAACAGTGACAACAGAGAGGGAGTCTGTTTCTCTGTCTCTTTTATGTTATATTCAGCTGTCAGCCGCAGGTTAGGTGTAGCACTCACATTCATAATCCCAGCGGCGCTAAAACCTATAGTTCCAGTGGATCACCCATAATCCCAATGGATCACGAATTAATCTCAAACTCTAGAAGTCCCTGCCCCATGACTGCATGAGGCTTTGTGGGACAGCTAGACACAAACCATAACAGTGAGTACATCTGCAAAGTAAGCTTATAAAAGTAGACTTTGTGGATATAAGAGAATAAAAATGTATATCGTTGTTCCCATAGAAGATTTTCCTAACCTACACTTCCAGCAGTGATAAAGTCACTAGACCCTTATATCCTTTCTCTAACACTACAGATTATCCAGGTTTTTGTATTTCTTAAGAAAATGTTATACTTTTATTTTAAAGAGAAAAAAACAAAAAGAGATACAGATTTCAAAGCAATAATAGGAAATTAACTATGGTTATTGTATTGCAAATTATTATCAACAAAAAAGTTGCTCAGATTTTAAGAGACATGAAAAATTGATCAACAACCCATTCTTTTTAATTAATCAATAAGAAATAGTACTATAATTATCTTGGCAATCTTGTATATGTATTTTTTTCTTTTCCCTTCCTTCTTTACTCCTTTCCCACATCCCAGTTGTTCTTCCTTTTTGAGCAGTTTTTTTTTCCTTTCACAATATCTATTGTACAGAAAATGTTATAATTTTAATTTGTAGTTCCATTTTTCAATGAATTTGAGTAATTACAACATTTAACAGCTATTTGTGTTTCCTCATAACTGATCATCAGACTTAATCTTATTCAGATTCTGTTGGAATATTGTTTTTTTTTTTTTTTAACTGCATTAAACTCCTTAGGAAATGTAAGTTTTCATTTATAGATTGCAAATAGTTTTGTCGGTTTTTCACTTTATAAAAGTAACTGTTGCTATGCATAAGCTCTTGTTTATATGCACTGTAGGTTAACTTTATTTTTGAGTCATTCTGCTATGATAGAAATTTGGTCTTGGATTCTTCAGTACTTTTCCATATTTTAACAATTGCCAACTTTTGAATCCTCTTTGGGTCACAGATTCCCCTTCTTCATCCCAAGCACCTTTCTGCTATATTTTGTAGTCTGTTTACAAGATGGTCCATTGCCTGCATGGTCCTTAGGTGAGAAACTTGTCCTTTTTAAAGGCTGAATCCTGAAAACCTGGCACAACAGCTCACCTAAAAAGTATTGATAATGCAGGAGAGAAATGTTAGTGCTGCAGAGTTCCATGCATGAGAGACTTTTTCTGCATTATCTGGAAGTGATTTGTTGAGAAAAAACAGGAAGTTTCTTGTGAATAAGTATATTTGAAATTCTACAACTTAAAGGGCTCAGCAATACAGGTCTAATTTTGGTTCTACACCCATATATTTCTCCCTCATGTGTGACTTCTCTTTCTTCTGGTGCTAATTAATTGACTTAATGCCCTAAGTGACACACCTTATTTACTGCCCTGAGCACTGACCTGTGTTAGAGCTCTGGAATGCTGATGGATGGCTAAGTACTGTAGACCACCCTCTATTACAATAATTAATCTCAGTTGCTTTTCATCCTGGTTACATGTTCCCCACACCCATAAAAAGAACATAACTCTGTACAGAAACAGATTTTTAAAAAAGGATTCTCTTTTTCAAAAGAGATTCAAAATATTATTTAAATACTCAGTAACCAAGGATATGAGATTTACAAAATAAAGCAAAGGGCTTATTCTAATTGGTAGTTTTAATGGATGGATGTTTCTCTTCTCTAGGAGTCCCACAACCTTAAACACTATTCCTCAACATATACTCCCACTTCTATATATCACTTTTCAGATTTACCAGGTAATCAAAACTCTTCATTACATGGCCAGTCCTAAGCAACTAAATTTTTAATGGCTCTTTGTAATCTCCTTAGTAGAGAGTCTATCTTTTTTTCTAAAGATAGACTTTGGAGTCAAGAGGATGCCTTAGAAATGATCATACAGTGGGACACTTGAGGATCAATGACTACTATTATTTTTCAAGATGAGCTGTGGTTAAAGGGAATCCAAAATAATTCAGTGAAGTAGCTCTTTCTTTCCAGTGACTTGCCCTATCCATTGACAAAAAGTTATTAGTTAACTCTATTTAAAAGATGTGCCGGGCGTGGTGGCTCACACCTGTAATACCAGCACTCGGGAGGCTGAGGCAGGAGAATTGGTGAGAGTTTGAGACCAGCCTGGGCTACAAAAGTGAGCTCAAGGCCAGCCTCAACTGCATAGCGAGACCCTGTCTCAAAAAGACAAAAAAAAAAAAAAAAAAAAAAAGATGTGTATAACACTGATAGTGATTAATAATTTGATTTATTTTGTGATCTAGGTATCCTGTACTATGTGTACAATGTTTATACTTTGCGTTTACCTTGTGTTTCTCAAAAGATGACAGTAAAAATATAAAAATATTCTCCAAAAAGATTTACTTCACAATTTCTTTTCTACTACATTTCATTCTACAATCACCCATTTCATATTGTAGCTGAACACGTTAAGGAATTACATTTGTACTATGGTGTGATGATATTTCTTCAATATTCTATCCAAACACAGGTTGTATTTGTTTAGAAAATATGGGGCCATTGAAATGATCTTCAGTAATGTTTGTTAAAATATAACAGAGCCATTTATAGAGGTATAATCCCCACCCTCAACTCTTACAAGGTAGAATCTTTAAGGTAAAGAATAGTGAATTCTCTGATAATATACTTGAGAAAGCTAACATATACATTGATGATATAACTTCCCATGATAAATGAAGACATTTACCCTATAAACTTGATCACATGTATCAGTATCCAAGATACACAACTCTTATACCACATCACAGCATAACAACTCCAGGTTATTTGAAGAATACTGTTGCTAGATACAAAGCAAAGACTGAGCAATCAGTGAAAATTCTGGTAATACTTTCACTTCCTTCTGTTACTGCCCTCTTGATATGTAGAAATCGCCAGTGTGGTCAAGTTGACCCTGTTTTATGCTGGTATAGACCCTATGCAACATTTACTGTGGGGCTTTGAAGATGCTAAACTTTTTGGGCACTTTCTCATGAAAAGAAGGTGTCAATGTTCTCTCGTAAATCTGAGTGGGCTCTGTGACCGCTTTAGTCAAGAAGCACAGCAGACGTAAAGCTATGGGAGTGTTTTGGGGTTGAAGAGATTAGCAGGTTTTACTCCCCGTGTCTTGCAGCACTGCACAAACTCCAGCTTATGGGAAGCAGGCTGCCATGAGAGATCAGTAAGAGTGCAGAGAATCCTTCCTGAGTCTCTGCTCTTCTATCCATCCCAGACACTAAGACCAGTCATCACTAAGACCACCATCTTGGACCTTCTCCTGCCAACAAACACCCACAGAGAAGAACAAAGACAATGGCCCTATGGTCTCAGTCTAACTGTCCCAGCAGCCACCAGCTTTCTGAAGCTACCAGCTGTGGTCATCAACAACACAAAGGTCAGATAAGCTTTCCTTGCTACTCTTGCTGTCTTCTTTGACTTACCTGTATGGATCTGGTTATTATCTTGATTTGGATGGTGTCCTTCTTAAACTGTATACTTCAATATATGCCAGTTGATTATGTCAACTATACATCAATAAAGCTGTTAATTTTTTTCCATAAATGATTGTTAATAATAACCTGTACATGTACTTACACGTGTATTTTTTTCTGATCTTTTATAGTGTTATTAAAATATAAAGTCTATGAAACTTTATAAAGTATTGTCTCAGTTACTTTTGTCTCCTTGCTGGGACAGATACCTGGCACCCAAAATGAAAGAAAGTTTTATTTAGCTCACAGCTAGTGGCAGTTTCAGTCCATACATAGCTGGCTCCCAAGGCAGACTGGCTCATGGCACAGAGAGCAGCAGTTCATGGTGGAGGTAAAGAGTAAGAACAAAGCAAAGGGCAGCAGCACAGCCAATTAGCCAGCCTCTGTCCCCTCCTTACATTGCAATGCAGATTACCCAACTCATGGCCAGGGTATATAGCACTCATGCCTGCAATCCCAGCTTTGGATCAATCACAGACAGGCGTGGTGGCACACGCCTGTAATCCCAGCACTTGGGAGGCTGAGGCAGGAGGATTGGTGTGAGCTTGAGACCAGCCTGGGCTACAAAAGTGAGCTCAAGGCCAGCCTGAACTGCATAGCAAGACCCTGTCTCAAAAAAAGACAAAAAAAAAAAAAAAAAAAAAAAAAAAAAAAAAAAAAAGAATCACAAACTCCAGAAGCTACCCCATGACTGTGAGGCTTTGGGAGGACAACTAGATACAAACTGTAATAGGCATATTAAGTATTCTTTTATGATATTTAATTTGTTTTTTATTATATATCTATGTAATCCATATTGTAAGATAATTAAATGAATCTTTTAAAAAATTGCATTTTAATCATTGATAGTAGTGATATTATCATTATTATTTTTATATTTTTTTTATTTATTTGCAGGACCAGGGTTCAAACTCACGGCCTTGCATTTGCCAGGCAGGCACTTGTGCTGTTGAGCTATCTCCCCTGCCCCAGTACTGGTATTATTTTTAACCTGAAGGATTTTCCTACCAGAACAAATTCTGTATGTATATATTTACTTGTGTATTCTTAGATCAAACTCTATTCCTTATAACATATTGGATATTTCATGTTTTTGCCAAAAACAATAAATATGGAATAGAATTGCTATTAGGAATATGCCCTTTTGTCTTGATCTTTATTTAGATCACCTTAACAAACATAACAGAGAGAGGAAATAAATTTTTAAAAATTAACATGAAATTCATGGTAACTTATGCTTTTAAAATGTCAACCATATGGAAAAAAGAAAAAAATAAGGCAATCTTGGTACTATCTAGTGAAGTAGATAATCCCTCAGAGAGTACAGGAAAATTGCATTAAGCTATTTTTTTCACTTAATAATTAATATTTTCTACCACCTGATCAAATCAGTAAATTTGTTTTGTACTCTTACTAGGTATCCTCAATTTTTAAAAAAATACTTATTCTAGACTATCTACTGCCTCATCCACTGCTTGATTTATTAAAAACACCACTCTCCTAGGTAGTAGTGTATGAGAAGTATGTTGTTGCAACAGCTGAAGTCAGCAGTGTCCCCTGGGGCTGCTGTCTTCCGAGGTGAGGCTTTGGCCAGGTGGGTGGATCTGTAGCTGACAGCTCTCAGGCAGCTGTGCCAGCCAGGGTCTCCAGGGGAGTGGTCTGAAAGGCTGCCCGTATTCTTGTTCCCAGCTCTTCCATTCTCCCTGGTTCCCAGGTCCAGGGTCCAGGCAGCTTTCTTCTTTATTTGTATTATTTAGTACAGAGTCTCACTAGCACGTCGGACTCGTGGTGATCCTCCTGTTTTCAGCCTTCCCAGAGCAGGGATTACAGGTGTGCCACTATGCCTGAACTCTGTCACAGGCTCAGCATGCTCCAGGGGCTGGGCCAATGCATCACAAGGGAGTGGAGATTGAATCCCAGTACCTAAATTATCTCTCCGGCCCAGGGCAGCTTTTTTCTGCTTTGTCCCTTTGCCACATGGTCGCTTCTCTTGGAGCCTGCCCACCTGATGCACCGGAACGTGTGAAACTTGAGCCAGTACTACCACTAGCACCATCACCACCCCGTTCTTCTTCTGTGTTAGGTGTCTATTTTGTCTGTGGTGAAAAAAGTGCCTAAGACAGTTTTTTAGGCTCACTTAATAAAAAATTCAATCTCTTCAAAATTCTGTACATAGAGCTTCCAGTAAGTCCTGCTATGGGAAACTGTTTTAAACATTGCCAGTTTCCATGACACACACTTTATGATCAAGGTTTTAACATTTTGCTATGTTTGCTGGCATGAAGGGTTGACCAACACGCTATATTTATTGATTTGCTTCACTAAGTGCTAACACGTGCATCTCCAGTGACTAGTATTTGCTGGAGCTCCTGCTGCTTGTACATCAGGTATAGATTTTGGTGATATTTAAATGTAAGAAAAATTGTCATGCATCTCATGTCTCTGAAATTGTACACAGTGGAAAACTTGGCATGACAGTCATGTAAAATTTACAGATATATGAACATTTATATGTAGACACCTCTCATACAAACAAAACCAAAGATGCTCAATTGTTGTATATAATGAAATAATTATTTGCATATGATCTACACATATACTCCTGTGTATGTATTCTAAATCATTTTAAAATTATTTATTGCACAATTTACATGGTATAACTAATGTAGTGTAAATGCTATGTAAATAGCCATATGTGGCATTATTTGGGGAATAATGTCAAGAAAAGTCTGTACATGCCATGCTGTATCTACAAATAATAATTATACAAAAAGTTTGACATGCAGTTTATTGAATCTATAGATGCAAAACCCTTATATACTGTACTTATTTGGCAAGACAATGACTCAGAACCTGTAGAACTAAAAACCTTAAATTTTCCAGCTTACCTAAGGCTCTATAGCCCATAGTTCTCACGGTATTCTTTTTTTTAAATTTTTTTTTCTCATGGTATTCTTCAGAATTACTAAGAAATCAAATAATGAAAACATTCCAGTTTAAAAATAATTTTAAGGCAGAGATGGCAAGGTAGCTTGAGCTGGCAGGATAGCTAAATGGGCTAAGCTTCTGCTTAGGCAAGCACAGGGATCCTGAATCAATCCCCAGCACCCAGCACTACATGCCTTACCAGCCCCACCTCCAGGGTGGGCTGAGCTGGCCAGAATCCGGGCATGGCGCACACCTGTAATCTTAGCACTGGGAGGCAGAAAGCAGGAGGATCACTATGAGTCCGAGCAGGGTAGTAAGACCTTGCAACAACCAAGTACATTATTATTGTTATTATTATTATTATCATCTTCATCATCATCATCATCATCATCATCACTATTCAAGACAAAGAAATAGAAAAACATGTCTTTGGAGACTCAAAGCTTGATTAAGATTTTTTTCGTAATTACATATTGTCCTTAATATTCTTTTTTTTTTTTTTTTTTTTGTCTTTTTGAGACAAGGTCTCACTATGCAGTTCAGGCTGGCCTTGAACTCACTTTTGTAGCCCAGGCTGGTCTCGAACTCGCACTGATCCTCTTGCCTCAGCCTCCCAAGTGCTAATTTTGATTGTTTCCTATAAACTGTCTTTACTACATACAGGCAATATTGGACCTCAGAATATTAGTCTATGCAGACTTCCAAACAAATCTTGAAGCAGTGGCTCTATACTTTTGACTGTGATACTTCAGAGGACTGGATTTTCACTTTGGAGCACTGAAGAAGGTAAATCAGCAGAGAAAGCAGGAATAGCAAGATTTATGTCACCTCTACCACTTCTGTGGGGAAGTTGGGCTAGGAACTGAACATGGTCCATTTGCACTGAGTTAGATTTCCAGCCCTTAATGTTATATTTTGAAATAGGGTCTAAGAGACAAACTGGCCAAGACAAAGCCGAACCTGTGATCTTCCTGTGTCGACTTCCCAGAGTGCAGCATTACCGATGTGTGCCACAGCTGCACTAGTCCATCACCAACCATGAGCCTTGTCAAAAGAAAGCAACCAACGGGTTGAAGATCTTGCCCCTCATAGGTCTGCTTCAACCCTCTGTGTCCTTCAGAAATGATAGTCAATGAAACATGAACTAATTCAGCATTATAATCTCTAAATACTTCAGACTAAAATGCTCTGCTTTGTTCCCTTTCTGGTACTTCCAAGGGTGTATCATACTACTGAGCTGTGTATTTAACTTTATTAACCTTTATTAGGGACAGGAACAAGGTAGTTATGGAGAATGCTCATATTTGGATACCAGATGCTTGTTATTTTGGTGATGTGGAGGTAGAATCTATAAGTACTCCCCAGTTCTCTGAAGCGTTACTTCTGAATATCCACATGAAAGTCCCAATGAGAATGAAGTGTTTTAAATATTTCCAGAATGTCTATAAAGAACTTTGTGAGAACTCTTTCCCTAGAATGAAACACAACCTATAGACCTAAGAAATGAGGCTTCTCTTGGCAAGTTTATTTAGTTGATGTGCCTCAGATTAAAAGCAGTTTTGAACTTCACACAGTTATCTTTGGAGGGGAAAGTCTGGCTTCTGGGAATTCATCACTTCTCAGTTTACCAGGCGGGTCAAAGTACAGATCATGATGTTCGCTACTTCGGAGCCTTAACTATCCACAAAAGGAACTCCAAGTATCACTTGGGTTAAATTCAAGACACACACACGCAAAATCTCATTTCACTTACATCTAGAGCTGTGTATTCAGCAGTGAAGACTGGTACTTTTAAAATTCATTTGTGACTGTCTTATTAGTAGGATAAAGGTAAAATGGGGTAAAGTACTTTCTGAACGCTAAAAAAAAAAAAAAAAAAAAAAAGAAAAGAAAACTCTATAGTGTACTTGTTGAAATGCATATCTAACCTCTCAAAACGTATTTATTTTCCATTTTCAAAATGGCGTCTTGAAGTAATAATAGTTCTCAAACTTGAATTCCCAAACAGGTAAGTTTGCACATTAAAAGCATTTTAAAATTCTGTTGGTGATACGCCCTTTAAGCACTACCATCTGTCTTGCAAAGTGGAGGAGAAAAGTACTCATTTTGGATAGCAAGACATTAAAAGGAAAGATGAAAGTTAACAGCTGTATTATTCCACGAGATTTTTATATTTTCAAAATTTACCTGACCTATATAAACTGTCCTTGCATTTTAGCTGCCATTTGAGTACATAGAGCTCAAGAATTCTATCTCATATTCTCAACTGCAGGATTTTTCATATTTGGATGAAGAAAAAATATGAATCATACTGTTTTTCAATTATCACGTTCCATTATCAACGTTTTTAATTGACTAGAGATCCAAATAACTTACCTTCCATGGACAAAGCTTCATATAACTAACACCAAGAATAACCTGTAAATCTTTTTAACTCAGTAACAGTGCTAAAATTTCTCTAAAACTTGTATTTAAAAATAAAACTCATAAAAAATCCTATTTTAGCAGGCTTGATTATATCAACTGGTAAAACTTTATTTTACAATAGGAATTGGATCAAATGATTATTATAATCCAGAGGAAGTATTTTATAACCATAGCAAATGCCATTATACATACTGCCAATACAGATTTAATAGACAATACTGAACTATACAAGTTATTTTTCCTTAATCTCAAAGCTATTTTTAGTACAAAAAGCCATATTAACATTTTCCATTAGAAAACAACATGATATACAAAACTTTGGATGAAAAGATATGTCAATTTCATTTAATCACTTGGAGAAAAATCCACCACTCCATCAGTACCACCCAAAGTGTTCTAGGCAGTGATTAAAATCAAAATAATGCATCTTAATAAACTCCAGCTGTTAAAAGAACACACCTAGTAATATATAATAATAGTTTTGTACACAGTATTTTTGACTACTCACTTTGGGAGTTATTACTTTCAGTTCATTTTTAAAAACTGAATCCTACTACAGGTCAGGCAAACAGGTGTTTGTGAAAATGTTGGTTAACATGAGAAAGTCATAAGTCAGTCCTTTGGTTACCAAATTTCACTTCTAACTTTCGTATTTCCTCCAAGATCAAAAAACCCAAATAAAAAATACACCCTTCCAAATGTTACTTGTTTTTATTAGGGTGGAGGGTGCTTCATGAAGAGGTCACAAGTCATTATTCCAATTAAAAGAGCATGTCAAAAGCCATTTTCTCCTTTATAAGGAGTTGAAGATCCACCATTCGTGTGTTACAGGTGTTTCACAGATCTTGGATCCTACACCACACACTGCTCAAAACCAGAACAGGTGGGCACGAACAGGTCTGCACTGAGCAAAGCAACGGTATTTGATATGTACCCCAAAGTGCAACTAGGGTCCAGTGAAGAAAAAAATCCAATTTATGGAACGGTAAACAGCAGAGGAAGTAAACTAGTTTAAGATAATGAATATATATGAAATTACCATTTACAGCAAAAAGATGTGAGCACTTTTTCTTTAAAAAAGGAAAAAAAGGCCCATAAACTGACATCATCCATTCAATACCATTACTTCTGTCACAGAAGTTCAAGACTTAACACATCATCTAAGCAATAATTTGGAAATTAGCCAAGTAAGTGCTAAGCAGCTGTAATGGCAGGTAACACATCATCAATTTGTGAAGCACAGCCATTTCTCACAGGCCTTCTGCAGCTCAGATTCACTAGACTCTCACTGATTTTTAAGTTTCTGGACCTGCATGACAAGAAAATGATTTTATGGAATAGTCTCATAAGACATTTATATAGTCTTAGGGTCATCCCACTTTTGTCTTAAATGACTTAATCAGACATGCTATAGAGCTACAAAAATATAATTATGTTCAGGTTTTAAATGAAAACTAAATGTAGATAATGGTAACAGACTGACATGGAAGGATCTGACACTGCTTATTACTGCTGATGGACTTTATAACTTGAAAACTTCAGATCAAAAACCACAACCAAATTTACTTTTGGTGACATGCAAAATCTCCCAAAAAATTAACCTAAGACCTATAAGTCTTAGTTATTATCAGGACATAAAGAAACACAACAGATTTGTACATTTTATTCACATTTATTTTTCGCTTTTAGTGTGCTCACAGAAAATTAGAACACCTTAAGCAGGAGTTTAATAGCAATTTTTGTAAGCAAAGTTACATTCCATCTCTAAGTCAAATTGGTCAAAGCTTCTCCAGTATTTACAAAACATGATAGACAAGATGCTACACAAAACCATTGCATCTGAAGATTTTTTTTCCTTTATTCTCAAAGACAACTGGAAAAGAAAGCATCGTCTCCTGTAATCAAAAACATACCACAGTATAAACAGTAACCATTCCACTTATCACAGCTTGGTTGAGTTTAAAATTTGTGTTTAAAAGGTCCAATATGACTGCAGTTTTACAAAAATGGGCAGGGTGGAAGGTTGCAAACTTCATGTGCTTTTGGATATCAAGATTTGTTTTTATACAATAGTCACAGTTAAAAACACCCTGCTGGTAATACATAATTACACTTTATTAAGGTCATAAACCAGCAATAAACAATAAAGCCTATACAACTTGTAGTTCTACTTAATCACTGACTGGTACAGCTAACATGAGATAAGTGAAAAGTTCCTATGGTTTAAATGAACTCCTAAAACTATGATCTTTTTTTAAAAAAATCTGGGTATTGGTGTTTTTTAATCTTTCCTTCTTAATCAAGACTTGTAGTGTTGTAAACCTGCCTCACAAAATACATCGTAATAATTTTCTTTAAAAAAAAAAAAAAAAAAAGACAGCCTTTACACCATCATTTCTAGTGGCATAGCATCCTGGCGACGTCCTGTGCCACTCCGATTTCCCATGTGGCCCTATCACTCACTTCATTTGATATCCCTTTTTGACCCACCCATCTCCTTCATATATGGGCATGTCTATAGATCGATAAAGAAAGTTTACATTTTTTGAATAAAGATGCAAAGAATGCAAAAAACATTAATACTGATGCAAAAAAATAAAAAAAAACAAAGGCTGAGGAAGGTGTCTAAGCGCTCCTCGACCTGTTGGAATGGTGGTTAACAGAATGATCTGAGATAGGATTTCGGGGGAGAGGTAAAATTAAAAAAAAAAAAAAAGTTTGCTGCTTAAAAAAAGATTAAAAAAAAAGAGACAACTTTAAAATCAATCCCTGGTTGTAGACAAGTTCTCCAAAACCAGTACCTGGCACCACTCCAACAAACAAACGGGGGAGAAAGTTCTTCGCTGCTGCGGGCCCTGCGCCTACTCGGCCACCTCGGCCGCTGGGGCCTCCGGACTGCACTGGGGCTGGGGCTCGGCGCAGGGCGCTGCGCGCGCGGGCGAGGCCGCGGGCTCCTGGGCAGCCGCCGCCGCCTCCGCCTCGGGCTCGGGCCCCGCCGCCAAGGGCGCCTCCGCGGGCCCGGCCGCCTCCTCAACCTTCTTCTCCTCGGCCGGCCCGGGCTCCTCCACGGCCGGGGGCTGCTCGGCCGCGGGCGGCTCGGGCTGCTCGGCCGCCTCCGCAGGCTGCGCCTCCTGAGCGCCCCCCGCCGCGCCCCCGTCGCCCGCCGCTGCTGCCGCCTCTGCGCCCGGGGCCCCCGCCGGCTCGCCGGGAGCGGCGCTCGCCTCGGTGTCGGCGGCGGCGGCGGCTGCGGCGGTGCTGTCGTCCTTGGCGCTCTCGGTGGCCGCGCCCTCGGCTTCAGCGCCCTCGCCCGCCTCCTTCTTGTTCTTCTTGAAGGAGAAGCCGCTCAGCTTGAAGGACTTCTTGAAGGAGAAGCGCTTCTTTTTTTTTTTCGGGGTCTCGCTGCAGGGCGAAGCCGCGGCGCCGTCCTCGGCCTTGGGCGACGACGTGGAGGACGCGGCGGACGCGGCCTCCGCCTCGGCGGCGGCCGGCGAACCAGGCTCGGCGGCGGCGGCGGCGGCCTCGGGCTCAGCGGCGGGCGCCGACTCGGGCGCGGCGGCGGCGGCGGCGGCGGCAGCGGCGGCGGGCGGCTCCTCGCGCTCGGGCGCGGCGGCGGCAGCGGCCGCGGGCGGCTCCTCCTGCTCGGCGGCCGGCGCGCTGCCGTTGGCCTGCGGCTCCTCCTTGGCGCCCGGCTCGGCGGCCGCGGGCGAGGCGTCGCCGTTGACCTTCACGTGGCCGTTCTCCTGCAGGCACAGAAAGCAAGCGAGCGTCACTAGGGTCGGCTCCGGCAGGAGGCCGCGGGTAGAGCGGAGCGGGACGGAGGGAGGGGAGGGAGGCCTCACCCTCGAGCTGCACGGAGGGAGCCCCGCTTGCTCCACGCAGCCGCGCCGGGCCCACACCCCCGCGCCCGGCGCCGCCTCCGCGCGCGGCGAAGCCCACGGGGCTCTCAGCACCCGGCCGCGCGCTGTGCTCCCCTCGGCCGGCAGGGAGCGCTGCGCCTCCACCGCGCCGAGCGTCCGGGACGCAGGGGACCTGGGGGGAGGGGCGGGGCCGCCCCCCGCCCAGCCCGGCCCAGCCAGCCCAGCCCAGCCCAGCTGGGCCCTGGCCGCGGGCCGAGGCGCCCCCCGAGCCCGCAGCGCGCAACCGAGTCCGCAAACAAAGCTCAGGTGGCCGCGGGGCGTCGAAACCAGGCTGACGCCCCTCGGGCCGCAGTAGCTGCGGTTCTGAGCTCGCGCCTCTGCTCCACGCCCACCTTCCCCCAACCTTCCGCGAGGCCGGGCGCGCCTGGGCTGCCCGTTTTGCCTTGTTAACGGGTTTAAAGCCTCTTGGCGAACTTCGTCTCTCCAGCAGGCGGGAGGAGGCGACACGGCGCAGCCTCCGCTCTAGGAAAAGAGGCGTGGTGGGCGCCCAGGGCTTGGGAGGCGGCCCCCAGTGGCCGACCTCCCGCGCCCACCCAGCCGTGGCCCTCGGCGTGGGTCCGGGTGGCCCGCCACCGCGCGCAATCGCGGCCGACACGCAGGAGCTGCTTCCTGCTGCCATCTGGGTAGATTCTTTAGCGACCGCCCCAATGTTTCCCCCCAGGGAAACCATTTAAGGCACAGGGTCGTGCAAATTCACAGCCGAAACACAAAGATTCCGGGCAGCCGGGGAGCCCCATCGCGGGGCACTAGGCACCTCCAGCGCGGCTGCAACCTCTCCAGAGCGCGGGGTGCGTCGCCGGGCGCACGGTCGACACCAGAGCAGCCCCGCTCACACCCCTCGCGCGCCCCGAAGGCGATCCAGGCTCACCGCCAGTGCCGAGCGTCCCTCCGGCGCCACATCCCTCACCACCAGCGCAGCCCGGCCCCAGGAGGGGCGCCTCGCTAGTCAACGTTCTGCCCCTCTCAAAGCCACGCCATTTTAGACCATTATCTATCGCTCTCCTCCTCCCGGCCAAGCCAGCACTCCCCGGGGTTTTCGGAGACCACTCGTGGGTGGGGACACCCTCCTGGAGACCAGCGACGTTATGGGCTCGCCTTTTGCATCCAACTTTCCGACGGCAGCCTGGCCGCGCTGCCGTCCACCGGGTGCGTCCAGGCGCGACTAGAGAGCGACAGGGGACGCGAAGACGAGAGGGCCGGGACCCCAGGTGAGATTTACCTGCCCATTCGCTTTGGAAGGCGACGAGGCCACGGCCGCCTCCCCGGGCCTCTCCGCGGCGGCTTCTCCCTTCGCGGCGGTCTTGGAGAACTGGGCGCCCATGCTGGCCTCTTCAACAAAGAAACTCAACAGATCCAAGAGCGAGACAAAGAGCTCGGGTCGGTGTAAGGACCGGGCGAGCGGTGGCGGCGACGGCGGCGGCAACACACCGGAGGGCGGGGGTGGGGTGTCGAGGAGGACAGAACAGAACCGATTAAATACACTCCGGTAAAAAGGGTTTAGTCGAAACGATCAAAAAGCAGCAGCGCAGGAGGGAGGAAAAAAGGTGGAAAAGTCGAGCGCAAAAAGAGGAGCCCAAGTGTAGTTTTTTTTTAAAAGGCAGTAATAAAAAAAATCCCAGATTTGTAGCCGCACTGTAGACAAGAGGAAAATGGAGAAATCTCCCTGGTTGCTAATAAGATGCGGGGTCCAACGCCCAAGTGCACAGATGAATGGGCTCGCGGGCGCTGACGCGGCCCCCGCGCGCGCCGGCCAATCCGCGAGCCGCACACAAAGCAGGGGGCGGGGCCTGTGCGCCCGGCGAACAATGGAGCCGCGCTTTGCAAACGGTTTGAAAAACCAGTCTCGGGCCGAGAATTAATATCCTCCAAATAAATAAATCAATTAAAAATACATGTCTCCCGTCCCCTTCCGCCTGAAAACCATCATGCAACCCTTGATTGACTTGCTTTGTTTGGAATTAATTAAAGCGGGAGGGGGTGTCCAGGGGATGGGGCGGAGAAAGCGTTAACTTGACTTGCTTTGACTCGGGTCGTCTATATCCGGGTCTGTCTCTTACCCTCCCCCACCCTCCCGTGTGTTTACGCGCGTGTGTGCGTGTGTGTGTGTATGTGTGCGCGCGGGTGTTACAGACAATGGGTAGCACTGGGGTTGGTGGCAACCTCTTCTCTGAGTTCCGTATGGGAGTCACAGATAGCGCGTACGGCTTGTCTGCTTGCATGCTTTTTTCTTTTTTAAACTGCTGCAATTGCTAAATCTTCCCACACTGAAAGGTATTTAAACCACGAAGATCTAATTTCATCAAACCAGATCGCAAGCTGGAATTAGGTCTGTAGGCCAGATGTGGAAAATGCAAAAGCAGCAAACTGCTGAAGTCCACCCCCCTCCCTCCCGCCACGCCACTGGCATGAAATAAAATATGTTCAGATTGGCCTTCGGAGCGCATCAGATTCTTGCTCCCTGGTTATTCCCAACTCGCCATTCCTTTTCATATATAAAACGAGGCCTTTTACAGAAGATCGAAACTGCTCGGGTTTTATCACTGCGGATGACATAGTTTTCTTCTGTGCTGAGCTGAGACATAGCCTCGAGAGCAGGAGCCCATATTTACAGTTGAGGTGCTGCTACTCGCGTCCATAAGGATCATTTTCAGCTTCCTGCTAACCTCGAAGGGACTCTTTGTTTTTGAACGTGTGCGCTTGTGTGCACCCCTGCAGGGCCAGGACGCAGGCTAAGGCGGTGGGATTCTTGACAACCGGGTTACAGCTCGTCAAAGAAACCGCCTGCCCAAAGAGAGGCAGCTAGTGCTCCCCGGATGCTCCAGGTCCCCCTTGGGTGAGGAAAGCTTCCGTGGTGTAAACAGGCTCCCTCGCTCGACCGCGGCAGCCGTCACCAGCCCAGGCGCCCCTGGCTCCGCTTGAGCGTATCTGGAGGGGGTGTTGAAGATTCAGCCCAATAAACCATTCTTCTCCCACCCACATTATGGAGGGGAAAGAAACACCAAGCCATCTCTTCTCGTTTACATTTAGTGATCTTGCCATGTGAATGATCTTTCCCTTATGGACGTGAGAAGCAGTCGAGGGAATGGTTCATTTCTGTTGGTTCTGGCTCTGAATTGTTTTATTTTCTGCTCATTGTAGGGAAATAGGTCACACTCTGAGTGAAAAGACAGTTGGTTCCAGCCAATAACTCTTTGTTCAAGTGTTGTTTTGAAAATCACCGAGCTGAACATCGTTACATGAAGCGTCATCTCCTCCCTATGCAGTTCCTTCGGACGCATTATTCAATAGCGAAGTCATATTCCGCACGGCAGATGGGAGGACGACTTCACAGAAATGCATCTTGCCAACAAACACGTTATCAGCGCTCTTAAGGGAGCCTGCTGGCTGGGCGCAAGACCTCGGGCGCCTGCATGGACTTGATTCCCAGTCCTAGTGGAACCTAGGAGAGTTCCAACTCCTACAGCCCAATGGGCTGGTCCAGCACCACCACCCGGGAGATTCCCAAAGACTCCTTTAAGGCTCCAGCTTCCCACCAACCCCAGCGTGTACCGTACCCCTCCCTCTGCATCTCCCCCCTCCCCCCGCTTTAAATTGGATGGTTGCTTTCTCGCTTTCGGATTTTCTCCCAGACGCGTCCTTAACCTCTATTTGGGGGCTGCTTTCCTGCTCCTTTGTTACTAGGCTGTAGGGTGGCTTTCCCCGCTTTTCTCTCTGGAACCGCCTATTTGCCCAGTATCGGCTTGTCTCCAGGGCAACGGCCCAGGAAGATTCGGAGAGGGGGAAGGGAAGGGGGCTCCCAGCCAGTCGAGGGAGGTGGGGAGAGGGCGCCGGCCGCGGAGCAGATGGCCGCGGGGGCGGGGTGGGGCGGGGCGGGTCCAGGGGGCTGGCGCTGCCGAAGCTGGGGCGCGGGGAGCCAATCGGGTCCCTCCGCACCGGGTGAGGAGGCGAGCGTAAACACGGAGGTTGGGGGCTGGCCGCGAGCGGGCAAGCTTTCGGCGCGCCACGCACAGGCCTTTCCTGCGCACTTGGGGGACCGACGGACCCCGTAATCTGGCGGGGCGCGTGGTGCGGGGGGAGGCCGAGTCCTGCTGGGTCTGTCCTACCTCACGGCCACCGCCTAGCCCCAGCTGCTAGGAAAGAGGTGAAGGTGGAGGGGAGGGGCTGCAGTAGGCCAGACTGGGAAATGGGAATGACTTACTCTTCCTTGGGAATCGCGAGAGGCCCGGAGAAGGATAACCAGCGAGACTGGGAGTTAGGAGCCCAGAGCTCCTCAGGGAGCTAGTGTGGACCCTGGCAAAGTTCAGGGCTTCAAATACAGCGCCAAAGGCGTTTCTATAAATACTGTAAAAATGCAAACAGCAAAAGCCGTAGAGGTCATGGCAAAAACGTAGAGCCTTCATATGTGACCCACTCACCAGGCAGAAGCAGGCATTTAGTGTGCACTGGTATTTCTTTTTTCACTGCCGGAGAATATTTGTAGCGTAATGATAACCTATATACGATTTTCTCTAGAAAAAAGACTTATTTACATAGAAGAGCGCAGTTGTTTTTCTTTAAAATGCTAGTACTTGAATTTTAGAGCTCAAGCCACAGACTACTCAGACTCCCAGGCCTAGTTTGAGTATGTCCATCTAGTGATTGTCTTCACACCAGTGAGGTGAACTGGCTCATCTGTTTCCATTCTCATGTACCATGGGGAGAGAAGCCCAGGGAAGACTACAGGCGCTAGAACCAGAAATAGAGCTCACCATCTTGATAGTTCTGAGTCCTGGGTTCTCCCAGGCCAAACCTCAGCCCAGCCCATCAGGGCCTCTCAGCCAGTCATTGTTTAGTCCTACATATGCCAGTTAGTACCAGGAAGGACCATGGATGTGTTCTTTTGTGTTATGTTCTTAAAAAGTCTTAAAATATGAGAAAGAGTGGAAGTCAAGATGAACTATGTTTGGAGAAAAACATACTAGAAAAGGGCCAATTTCTAGATTCCAAATTAAATGTGTCTCTTTCTTGGAAAGCATTATGCAACACTCACAATATATGGGATTCCGATGGTTCTCCATCCTTCATCTCAGTGTAGATTTTCTAAGAAATTGAATACCTTACAGAAGTGGAAGCTAAACAGACAACACCCCTCATCTACTCAATAAATATTTATTGGATTCCTATTATGTGCTGCACACTTGGGATATGTCAAGGAACAAAACATAGAAATCTTTATGCATTATACATGCTAGGGTGGAGAAGAAAACATCAGTTAACAAGTCAAAAGGAAAAGTGATTGAAGATATTAGAAGTCTGTACTTGTTTTGAGGGGGAAAAAAGCAAGGGAGAAATTCTTTATTGCTTGTGAAAGACTACCTTGAGAGGATAAACTTTGAGCAGATTTGAAGAGTGACTGAATTAATGAAGTAGCTCACTCAAGTGCTTTTTTAGTAGCAACAAAAGAGGAAGGCAGAATTAAACCAGAAGATAATAGAAATATAATTTTATACAGCGTTACATGTACGGTGCAGGACATGAAGTGGTGTAAGGTTTTGCAGTTTGAGCAGGAGCATTAAAGAAGTCCTTTTCAGAGGAGCATCCCTGTAGTAGGAAGAGTGAGGCGTCCTTAGCAATGCCCTAGAGAAGGAGAGATTGACTCCAGCTTGAGAAGAATGCCAAAAAAGCAAGTTGGACATGTTTTCTGATGTCCATGAGACATTTAAGTAGAAAAGTCAAGTTCACAGAGGTTTAAAAATAATAAGAATCTGTGGTCATTACATATCTAAGTATTTTCAGAAGGAACAGGGATATACAAAGGAGCTGCAGTGTCATACAAAGCTGAGTAAGGTCCGTAAGCAACCTGAGTAATTTTTGCTTTAAGAGGTTGAGTGAAAGAGGGGCAGAGAAGGCTGAAAAGGATTCTTCAGGAGTAGACAGAAAAGGGCAAGTGCGTTGACAGGAACATCAGTGAGGGCTTAGTGTTCTCAGAGGCTGTTGAGTGTGCCAACAGGACAAAGGCTGAAGTGTTTCCTCTGGATGTTGCAACACCTAAGTTACTGGTCATAGGCTTCAGGGCAGTTTGTACAGGACAGTGAACATGGAAATATCTTTAGAAGTTGAAGTTCTGAGTAGTAGATGGAGGTAGGCTTCTTTTTTTTTTTCTCTTTTCTCCCCTTGTTTTTGAGGTATTGGGGATTGGATCTTGGCCTTCATACTTAGATTATTCCTCTATGTGCCTTTGAAACAGTCTCTAACTAAGTTGCTGAATTTCCCAGGTTGAGTTTAAATGTCTTGATTCAGGAACTGAGAGTACTGAAATTACAGATAGATAACACCATGGCCAGCTAGGGTGGTCTCCTTTGTGAAGCCTGAGTAAATAATTTAGAGAGACAGGACAGTAGCTAGAGAGAGCTAGTACAGTACTGTATGTTTATTGTCTTAGATGGCAGATACTACAGAAAGCTTGACAGATCTAGCAAGCCATCTAGAAGAAAGGGAAGTGTAGATACAAGACAGAAAAATAATAGAGAAAGAAATGAAGTCCTTGAGAAAGAAAGGGGAAGGGGAATTAGAACACATAAGAGAGGTTTGTGAAGGAGCTCTGGCTCTTCCCTAAAATGAAGAAAGAAGAAGATGCTACAGATTTGCTGGAGGGACGGTGAGAAAGTTTCCTGCTGGGTTCTGAGAAAGATTTGGATTTGCTATTAATGTAGAGAGTACAGAATAATGACTGGAAGGCATAGGACTGAGGCCATGAGGCAGGATGAGATTTTATGGCAACAATCAGTGTCCATTTGAGTTTGATAAACCTCAATGCAACTTAATTGGTGTCAGTTTCTATGACAGAATCCATTACAATGCTTTTTAAGACTCCCATTCATTCACCCTCTCAACCTATACCTAGTTTCTATTATACCTATGTAGTAATATCTGTACAACAAGTATGGGAAAAGTAGCACTACAGTGATAAACCTCAGTCTCAGTTAATTCTGTGTGAGTTCACACAGGTGTGTACAAGAGGAGGGCCTACTGCATATCAGGATCTGCACCAGGTAAGTATTTTCCCTTGTAATAAATGCCTCTCTGGATTTATACCATTATTCTCATTTTACAGATTTAGAAATTGATACTTAACCAGGTTAGGAAAGTAAAGTTCAACAGTATACTAGCCATTTCCATTGAAGTCTACAGTATCTGGCTTCTATTCTTCCTTATTAGGAATCTAGTAAAAGCTGAAATGATAGTGACATAGAACCTTATAAATAAAGGTTTTATTAATTTATAAACTTGATATCAAAGTAGTTCCTTTTAGCTTTTGCTTTAATGTGCTTTAACTAGTCTACTTCATTAGCACACTAGCTAGTCACATTTACATAGATTCCTCCATAATTATGGTGGATCAGAGTCAATGTCTATAGACCTGACCTGAAGAATCTAAGACTGACATATCTTGAAGAGGAGTGAAGATCACAGAATGTTTGGCTCTTTCCAGATATGTACATAATCCTTACAACATCACTGTAAACTCATGCTTATTGTTAGTCATAGTTCGTCAGGCATACCAGTGGAATTAATAAGAAGTTTGTAACAGAAATATAATAAAAATTAGGTTATAATCCAGGGATAGGCAAACAAAAGACAGAAAATAGTTAAACAAAAAGTTCTGACCAGAAATTTTGAGTCATAGCTTCGCCATAGAAGAATTTGTAATATTTATCCTTTAAGGACAGACCAAAAACTTTCTATACAAGCTTTGAGGAAAATGGAACTGAGGAAGACGTACCAGCATAATTCCCTGCTTGATTTTGCTTCAAGCAATAAAAGGTGGGACAATAGGGAAAAATAATCTTGTACTTTCTTTGTTAGATAGATTCCTAGGTATTTCATTTTTTGGCAGTTGTTGTAAAGGAACTGCTTTCCCTAATTTCTCATCCCAGTGAGATTATTTTTTGTATATAGGGATGCTTTTGATTTTTAATGTTGCCTTTGTATCCAGATATGCTACTGAATTTGGTTATTACATTGAAAAGCCTTTTTATGAGGTTTTTTTGGGTCTCCTATTTAGAGTATCATGTCATCCACAAATAATGGTAATTGAACCTTGAAAATTCCAGCACTCTGAAAAAGGAAACCAAAGAGGATATCGGAAAATGGAAAGTTATCTTTAGTGCTTGGGTAAGAAAAATTAATGAAATCTAGTAGAACCATAGTGAAAATTGTCATACTTTCAAAATTCAAAATTTCGAAACTCATTTGGCATGAGAAGACACTAGCACAGCAAAAATAATCTGGGCAACAGAGGCAAGGGAGGGGGCACTTAATCCCTGATTTGAAATATATTACAAAGCTCCTGCAATAAAAAATAACATGGTACTGGCAAAACAAATAAACAACAGCAATAAAAAAATCCAGGACATTTGGATTAATAGAACAGGTTAGGAAATGAAGATATACCTCTAAATACACTCAGCCACCTTTATTTTTGACAAAGGGGGAAAAACACCTTCACTAAAAGAAAGATAATCTCTTTATAAATGGTGCTGGAAAAAATGGCTTTCCACATATCAAAGACTAACACTATTTATTTATTTATTTATTTATTTATTCAGTAGTACTGGGGATTAAACTCAGGACCCTGTGCTTGCCAGGCAAGCGCTTATTCTACTGAGCTATTTCCCTGGCCCCCAAAGACTAAAACTAGACACATGTCTCTTACCATGCACTAAACTAAAATTGAAATGAGTCAAAGATCTAAATACTGAAACAGAAACATTAAATCTTCTGGAATATAGACTAGAAAGAACTCTTGAAGACCTTGGTGTAGGCAAAGACTTTATGAACAAAACTCCAATTGCATGGGAAATATCACAAAGAATCAACAGGTAGCATCTCATCTTATTAAAAAGGTTTAATAGTATGTAGTGAAAAAACCACCAACAGAGTGAAAAGGTAGCTCAAAGCTAGTTGTTCCACAAAGGACCAATACCTGAAATTTACAAAGAATTTAAAAATTCAGATCTTCCAAGTTTAAAGGCCTAATCTAAAAGTGGACAATCTGAAATGAATAGACACTTCCCACATGAAGAAGTAGAAAGGGCATGTAAATGTATGAAAAAATGTTTAATATCTCTGGTCTTTCAAAAGATGTAAATTAAAACAGCATTGAAATTGCATCTCACTCCACAAAGAATAGCTATTGTCAAGATATCAACCAATAGCAAATGCTGATGAGGCTATGGGGGAAAGGAACTCCTCTCCCCTATTGGTGGGAATGTAGACTGGTGCATCCTCTGTGAAAATCAGCGTGAAATTTCCATTAAAATCTAAAATTAGAGGTTGCCTTTGGCTCAGCTCTTCCCCTTCTTGGTATCTTCTCAAAAGAATTAAAATATCGCACCACAGCACTATATGCACACCCATGTTTATAGCAGCACAGTTTGTAATAGCTAAATCTTTTTTTAAAATTTATTTATTTTTTTAATTTTAACTTTTATTTTTTTCTTGTTTCAGAACTTTTGTTTGTTTGTTTATTTATTTTTATGGCAGGCTCTGCCTGCCCTGAAGGCAGGGCTGGCGCAGCATGTGGTGCCGGGGATCGAACCGTGGTCCCTGCAGCCGCCTGCAGGTGCTTTAGACCACTGAGCCATCCTGCCGGGCCCCTGTAATAGCTAAATCTTGGAAACAGACCGAATGCCCATGAATGGAAAAATGGATACAGAATATAGATATAGATATAGATATAGATATAGATATAGATATAGATATAGATATTATATGTAATATATATATATATAAAATGCAGTGCTACTTAGCCATAAAGAAGGATAAATTTGAGACATTTCTATGTAGACAGATATACCTTGAGACCATAGTTTTAAGTGAAATAAATCAGATATACATGTTCAAGTATCATATGGTATTTATGGTGTGAAAATCCAAAAGAAGGACCAAAAAGTATAATAGATACTGTGAAATATGAATAAAATGTTCAAATGGAGAGGGGAACTTGGGGGAGGGAAAAGGAAAGAAAAAGAGAATCGAAGGAAAATATGGAAACACGGGTTTTGCAAATAAGGAAGGGAAGAGGAGCTGAAGGGAGGAAGGAGAAAAGAAAAGAGAAGATGTAAAATATATTATGAGTAGGTACAAATTCCATATATATATATATATATATATATATATGTGTGTGTGTGTGTGTGTGTGTGTGTGTGTGTACTAATAAAAATAATTTCAAACAAATAAATGTAATTTCTCATCATATCTAAAAATAAATAGAAGTACATATTCTTGCCAATTAAAGAAACCTGGGAGGTAACTCAGCAGATTAAGCACCTGCCTGGCAAGCACAAGGACCCGGACTCAATCTCTGGTACCACATGTTGTGCCAGTCCTGTGCTGAGCCAGGCATGGGTGGCGCATGTTGCAATCGCAGCACTAGGGCGGCTGAGACAGGAGGGTCACTGAGTCCAAGCTGTGTAGTGAGACCCTGTATCAAATAAATCTATCTATCTATCTATCTATCTATCTATCTATCTATCTATCTATCTATTTTTTTTGTTTCACAATAATTTATTTGTTTCTGATGACAGAGGGCTGAGACTGCAATGCCTTATCTGTGTGCCTCTGGCTATCCCAAAGCTGCAGAGTATGGCACTGGGTCACCAGCAGGGCACCCTGTGTCTTTCAACACTGGGAGCAAAGTACCTGGTAGTTCTATCCTTCTCTAAGGTGGTCCTAGAGGTCAGAAATCCATTGTGAGACTTAAAACTGTCCAAGTACCCTCACAGGAAGACTTGTGGGTGGGACTAAGGTGCTTTCTTCCTCCCCAGCTTGGGGCTCCAGGCTGTCTACAGCACCTAGCCAGCTGTCCCTGGGGCCCCCACATCCCAGGGCAGCGCTGAAGAGGGAAAGCCAGGCCAAGCATGAGGCAGAAAGTCTTTATTGGGCTCAGACCAGAAGTCCGTGGGTCTTGAGGACCTCTGTGAACTTGCTGAGTTTCTTCTCCGCGTTCTTGTCGGCCTGTTTCCGTAGCCTCATGATCTCCTTCCTCTTCTCCTCCAGGGTGGCTGTCACTGCCTGGTACTTCCAGCCGACCTCACGAGCCAGGCGGCCCAAGTAGGCAAACTTCCTCGTTGGCTTCAGGCGCACAACCTTGAGGGCAGCAGGAACCACCATCTGCTTTTTCTTGTCATAGGGCGGTGGGATGCCATCAAACACCTTGAGGCGGTCCAGGACGGCCTGGCCTCGCTTGGT
Source organism: Myocastor coypus (assembly GCA_004027025.1). Classification (NCBI taxonomy): domain Eukaryota; kingdom Metazoa; phylum Chordata; class Mammalia; order Rodentia; family Myocastoridae; genus Myocastor; species Myocastor coypus. The sequence continues at coordinate 41,436 of PVJA010006959.1, read as the reverse complement.
CTTGTGGGGTAGCATCCCTCTCACAGTCTGCCAGAAGGTGCGGCTGGGAGCCCAGAAGTGGTAGGGGCCACGAGATGGGTTGGCGTTCATCCACTTGCGGAGGAAGGCCAAGTACTTCAACTTATTTCTGTAGAAATTGCCAGAAATGTTGATACCCTCACAGCGCACAAGCACCACCTTGCGGCCCAGCAGGTGCTGTTAGGCGGCCCAGGAGATGGCCTCGGCCATCCAGCACCAGGACCTGTCCCTCCGCCATCTTCCGCAGATGCCCAGGAAAGCAATATATATATATTTTGAAAGCTGAATTTTCTTGGACAGGATCAGGTCCCTCGTCTTACCGATTTACCTTTTCTTCTTTCCCAGCATCCTGATGCTGAGTTCTCTCCTGGCTGGGGAGAAAGAAGAGTGGAAAATTCACCTGGAGAAAGTACACTCCTTGGCATGGTGACCCAGGAACCTTGCACTGGGAAAATTGTCACTGTGAAATTAAATACCTTGCTGAAATAAAGTTTTGAACTACTCTTTGATTTCAGAAATTGAAGTATAAAATTACATTTAAAATCCTTTCTCAGTCTGGTTCCTTTATTGCCTTTGGCACCATCAGAGACTAGTGGGTCAGCAAGAGCCCTGACTTTCATTTGCTCAGCAGACACTTATTCAGCCTCCGCTCTGTGCCACGCTCAGGTTACCTCACCGTGCTTTGCTGAGCGTGTTCTGTTGAACCCCCACCGCAGTCCTATAGAGAGCAAGCCATCACTTCCATCTTTTCCACAAATCACATCCTAAAGAAGTTGCACAATATACTCATAAGCCTGCTTCTAGTTGTATAGTCAGGGGTCAGGCCCACGATCCAGCTCTTGGTGAATCCAGTTCTTGCGCTGCTGTTCCCTAGCTATACCATTCCTTACGTTATTCCCTGCTACATTAGATACACAACTTTATGAGAGGTTTTTATTTCTCTTAGAGACCACACAAGTGTACCAACACTGAGTTAACCAAAAGGTATTAAACTCTAAGCATTGTGAGAGGAGTAATTAAGGTCACATTTATAAAACAGGAATTAAATTTCAAAGAGTACACACAAATGCACAAACACACAGAAAGAATCCCAAATATGAGAATATCTTTAGTAACTTTATACAGAATACAGTCAACCACGTTTTGGCATACTTGGATAAAAACCAGAATGGTCAAGTTGCACTAACAACTTCCTCTTACCTTTCCTGAATACAAGTGTGTATGTTGTCACTGGAAGAGTGAAGTTACTTGGAATGTGTGTGAAATGTAGAGCTTGGGACATTTTATAGGCAGAAAGGAAATGGATGTGAGGTGCGGCTGTGAGGTAAAACCAGCAATTATAAGAAAGGGACCTTCACAGTGTCACAGCGGGACATAAGGATTCCTGGGACAGAGCATTCACTGAAGAGAAAGAAGGCCTCTTAGTGACCTTCTCCCTGCTGAGACAAACACCAGACAGCCACAAGGGGCAGAAGAAGAGTCGGACTTGGGCTCCCAGTTGTAGAGGTTTCAGTCCTCCCTTGACATTTCCTCAAATTCAGATTATCATTTTCCCACCCAACCAACTTTACTTTCTGAAGTAGTGTCTTCAACATTTGTTACTCATCATCTCCATTTCTAGGTTAAGAATAGAACCCAGGATGAGACCTCCTTTGCATTCCATATGGCTGGCCATTCTATTTCTGATTAGAAATAAGAACTAAAATAAAAATAAAGTACCTAAAAGAAACCCTGCAGCTTTTGCTCTTTCGGTCGTTCTGTGCGCGTCTGAGCCTTTGTCCCTTCATCACATCCTGAGCCCACACACTGCCTTCCCCCATTTAAAGTCCCAGTAGAGTAGAGTTCACCAAAGACAAACATAATTGACTAGTAAATAGGCACCTGGGATCGTCAGAAGGCCGCATGGATCATTCTGTCCAGCTATATTTCTCTCCTATCAAAACCCTCACACATTCTCTCCTGTCCTAGAGTTAAAACTGAGGTCAAAGTTTTTGACACTTTCTGCCTAAATTACCTTCTAGGTCATGTTTCTTCTATCTTGGGAATTGTACACCAAGAAGTGTCTCTGCTGTCCCTCCCCAGTCAGTAACAGGCTCTTTGCTTCCTAGGATTCAACTTTCCCTGCCTAATTTCAAAGTCTCTTTTATAATGTCTCTACGATCTCTAGGTAAAGGAATGGTTCGGATTGCTGCGTAGTCATTTATTAAACTGTTCCCTGCAATTGTTTTCACTTGCTTCCTATTCCTGAACCAGTAATTATGACTATTAAGTAGAGCTAGCACTGTTTTGGAACTGTGTTCCTTTTGGCCAAGGGTATCCTGCCTGGCTTTCCATAGTGCGCTCTGCTGCTGGCCCACCTGCTGCAGTGATGCCTCAGCAGCCCAGCACTGAAGTCCTCAGAGGGAAGAGCGGGGTGTGTGTGGCCATTGGTGCTCCCTTCCCATCAGGGAAACAGCATGGGTTTTGCCTGTTCTTTTTCTTGCTCCGGCCTGATCTTCATTCCCTAACCCGGAGTTTTCTCGCACCCCTGCTTAGCTTCTTAGCTCATTTTGTGCTTTGTGCTGCTTTTTCAGGTACAGCTTAATGGGGTCATAGTGGTAGAGTAATAAAAAATCGTTATTTTGCAGGCAATTATCTAGTTACATTTTTTGGGTCATATCTTGTATTTTTGTTCTTTATCGAGTATATATAATATGTCTAATGAATTCCTTAGGACTGTTTCATGAGTCATATTGAAATGGAATTTGTCATTTTGTGAATATACAAATTTTATAGTAAATATCTATGCATGAGTAAGGCAATAATATGATATTAAGAATCTTGATTTTTGTCATGTTTTAGAGTAGATTACTTACATCTGTCTGTGCGACAGGTACGAGGTAGCAGAGATGATGGCTGCCTCATCCAAGTGCAGCAAGTTAAGAATGAAGTTTAGGTTAGAGTCTAGGTCTGGCTTCGGCTCCTTCACAGAGATCCTGTTGCACTCTTTGCATCTCTAATTCCTTTAATGCAGCTTTCTGTTGAATCATGGATGTGTACCCAGAAAATATAGCACAGACCTTGAGTTCTTGAATTGTAAGAATTTGAAAAAACAAACTCTTTTAAGGTTAAAATGTCTCAAATTTTATCCATGTTCAAAATGACTAATATCTATATTACCAGAAAGTATTAATTTCAAGCTTTACTTATAAAACAAAACTATACAAGATCATCTTAGTCATAATTTTTACATTTCATTAAAGATGGAAAATCATGATTTCATTACAGTTTTGCTCATTAGTTGTCTTTTTTTGATGGTTGTAACACAGTTGTTTAGTCATTGTTGGTCTTTGAAAAACTAGCAAATGTTTCAGCGATTACCAATATACTATAACTCAGCTACTGAGTGTTTCTATGCAAGGATAAGTCTGTGACTTTCAATCAATATATGTTGAAATAAATAAAACCTGAGTTATTTTATTTTTATTTTCATTTTTGAAAAAAACAAAATAATGGTAGAAAAAAAAAAAAGAACAGCATCAGAAATGATACAAGATTTCACTAAACAAAATAACAGGAATTCAGCAATGGTTGCTGTATTATATGATGCTATCTTCTAATCAACTGTTCAGATTACCAGATATGAATATGAAAGATTCACTTAAAGAAAAAAAATTAAAAATCAATAACAAAGAAGTTATAAGAAATTCAAAAGAAAGAAATCATAGTAAAAAGAAAAAAAGACCAGCAGAAATTGACAATACAGTTATCTAAACTATTCTGCATATATAGCTAAATTTATCTTTTCCCTTCCATTCATTTGCTCTTTTCTTCATCCCAGGTTTTCCTTCCCATTGAACAATTTATTTCCCTCTCACAGTATCTGTTGTAGTTTTTAGATCTTCATTACTCTTTCAGATTCTTACAGTCGTGAGAAAGTACAGTGTTTGCACAGGTAGATCTGACTTATTTCACTTACCAATGTAGTCTCTAGCTACATCCATTTATCTATAAAAGACTCAAATTTATCTTTTTTTATAGCTGAATAATACTCTATTGTGTGAAAATACCATATCTTTTTTTTATCTGTTCCTCAGTTGATGGACATTTGGGTTGTTTCCAAGATTTAGCTATGACAAATTACACTGCTATAAATATGAGTCCACATATATAACTGTGGTATGATGATTTCAGGTTTTTTTTGAAAAATGCCTGAGAAGGGAATAGCTGGCTTGGATTAGACTTCCAATCTTAGGTTTTTGAGGAATCTTAACAATGCTTTTCAAAATGGTTGTACCAGCCTGCATCCCCACCAGCAGTGGAGAAGGGCTCCTTTTTTCCCCACAGGCTCTCCAGCATTTGTTATTGGTTGATTTCTTGATGTTAGACATTCTTTCTGGCATAAGAAGGTATCTCAGGGTTGCTTTAATTTGCATTTCTTGAGTGATCAATGAAGTTGAACTTTTTTATATATTTATTTGCTTTTTGTATCCCTTCATTTGTGAAGTACATATTCATTTCAGAGGCCCATTTTTGGATTGAAACCCAAGTTATTTTAACAAAACTTAAACTTGGGAAGTAAATGTATAGTATCAAGCCTTGTAATGTCCCTTCATCCCACCACTAATGGGAGGAAGCCAGATGCATTCCATTCTGTGATAGGTCTCCAGGTATTTTCTTTAAAGTTAGGTGTGCATACTGATTCCATTTCTCAAGAATAAAGCTGGCTTTTTTTTTTTGTGTGTGTGTGTGTCTTTTTGAGACAGGGTCTCACTATGCAGTTCTGGCTGGCCTTGAGCTCACTTTTGTAGCCCAGGCTAGTCTCAAACTCGGACTGATCCTCCTGCCTCAGCCTTCCAAGTGCTGGGATTACAGGTGTGTGCCACCACGCCCGACCTAAAGCTGGAATTTTAACAACCTCTGTGTGTTCTTTGCCTCACTCATAAGCTCAGGGCCTCCAACAATGTGCTAGTTCACACCTGTTAGGTCAGTTCAGACATCTGAACTGCAGGTTCCTGTGGAGGTGGTCATCAGATTCTCCAGCGAGGTAGTATTTGAACCAAGTACTCTGAATCCTTTGTGACCTCAATACTTAATCCAGAGAAGATGAATCCTATTTCACCTCTGCAGGTATGTGGAATTCAAGTGGTATTTCCTACACCTGAATGGCAGCATGTGGGTAAGTCTCATAGGAGAGAGAAATCTTCATTTGAATGTCCACAAGGTCTTCACTGAATAATTTTGGCTCCTAGACTAAATGCCTTCTGTTAAAAAGAATCCTGGGAAGATATCATGCAGAAGGTGAGTTTCTCATTTTGCTAGTCTATATCCGATAAATGGTTTCCTTTCAGAACTGAAAACATTTGAAGCTGTTGCACACGAGCTTCAGTATCTTTATTATTTCATCCCTGTGCTATTCATACGAAGCCCCTGAGATCAACCTAGCAAGTCTCCCTTTGTATTCTTGCACAGGCAACCACATCTGGAATGAGAACCACTGGCATCTGGTGCCCAGCCGCAAGAGCTCTGAGGAACATCTCAGGATGCTGGTGCCCCAGCTTTTCACCAAGGGTTGATACTTCCTTGGCTGACCTATATCTGCTCCACTAGAGCACATTTGGAAGGAGGCTGTGCACAGTGTAACTTGCTGCTTGGCAGTCTTGTTTCTTTCCTAGCCAAGAAGAAGCAAGGGGCTCATCAAACCAAATTTGAGCCTTCAGCTTTACTAGAAAAATCATAGTGGTTGATGTAGGAATCAGCAAAGTCTTTGAAGTTGTCTGGCATGCAAGGAAATTACGATCTGGTTCTGAAATGAAATGCAAGTTTCCTTTTGAGCTGTTTGGTATCCCCGAACACAAAGTTTTTCAGACTTCCATAACCAGCCCTATGGGTATTTTTGTATTGCAATTGCATATGACATTTCTTCTTTTTCTTTCTTAATAAGTTTTACCCTTCTTATGTGAGTACTCGGGCCAAATAACTCAAATAATGCCAAGATGGAGTGATTATGGAGAAAGAGGCATTTTATTAGTAACAGGTTGTGTTTTTATATTCATTAGAGCACCAGCTGTAGAGGTTCTTATAATCAAATGCGATTGAAATTCATCAAAAAATCTTCTTTAAATCTTCATCATTAATAAAATAAATACGATGAATGAACCAGCATTTTGTGAGCCTCTCTGAGTTCAAAGATGATTAAAGTGCTGCTGTTGAATCCTGTGGTGATGGCAGTGCAGTTTCTAGAATGTGTAAAGGAGCAACACTTCACGTACCAGATTTACGCTTACCTATACAGCATCACCCCTCCCCAGCTGAGGGCCAATCCCCACCTCCCAGCCCCTGCTGGATCCTTTGCCTTATGTACTATGAAACTGACTTCCTGTTGCTCCTGAAGAAACTAGAACAGCAAAGTGCTCCTGCAATTTTAAGTGGAAGTGCCCTTATTGAAATTCACACAGCACAATACAATGTGGAACTGATGACTAAAATAGGTAATTACTATTTTTTTTTTACTTTCATGAAATTAATAAAAAGTGTACGATAAGTACAAATGTGGTCTGAAAGTGCTGCCTGTTTAGCAGTTCCCCTGTAGTCTTCTCATGTGTGCATGCCTGCACTGAGGCCCAGCACTGCCTGAGTGCCTTGACCTGAAGCAGCAACTCCTATGTGAGTGTTCTGGGTGACAGTCCTCCACACCCAGGTCAGCAGCCCTTCTGTGTGCATTGCCAGGTAGTTTAGATTTGTGGATATACTAGTGTCTTAGACTTCTGTGACCAAATTCCACAAAGCAAGAGACAAAAACAACAAATGCTCACTCAATGCTCAGTTCTGAGCTATGAGGAAGAAAGCATGCACATCTCTTTCCTGACTGCTACAGGTGATGGCTACAGGCCCTTGACTACCAGATACAGCCACCATCTGCACTTGGCTTTCTCCCCTCCGTCTATGGGTCAGACCCATCTCAGTCCATTGTGACCTCATTTTACTGCACATCTGCATAAAGGGATTTCTTTTTGGCACAAGCAATTGAACTCAGGATTGCCAGGCAGGTGCTTGTGCCACTGAACTACATCTCTGGCTAAAATCCTGTCACTAAGCAAGGTCACATTATGAGGTCCTGGGGAGAAATGAGGTTTTTTTTGAGACACTTTCAAACCCACCATGCACAAGCCATATAATTTCTGTTGTGTATGGGGCCATTCAAAGCTAATCAGCTGTGGCTATCAATTTTGTCATAGCCCTAAACATCCAGAGATAATACATGAATGCTTTGGTGAATAGGTTCTGCTCTCTAATAAAGTTTTTCTGTGGACATTGCAATATAAATTATATATTTTTTTCACATACCCTAAAGTGTTATTTTTCTTAGGACCTTTGCCCAGCAGTTGAAAACAACATTCTTAGTCTGTGGGCGGTACCAGACCAGGTAGTGGCCAGGGGAGATTTGGCCCTCAGGTTGTAGTTTGTGAATAACTGAAATAAAGTGTTAGTGAGCAGGCAGAGGTAACACTAGGGGAATTTTTCTTCCTCCCACTTATAAATGAAGGAGCCAAATTCTGCAGAAAACTGTTTGTGATTTTCATTAAGAAAGCTTCATTCCAAAGCCCCCTGCTTTAGCAGAGGGGAAACCAGACTGATCAACAGTGATGCCTGTTTGGCAGTGCTACTCCTGCCATGCGTGCCAAAATTTTGGTGAGGATTCTGATGTCAAGATTAAGAGGTGATATAGGCTTAAGTGAAGTGCATGATCCAAAATCTTTGTGTTGAGGGATTAGAGCATTCCCTCATGGCTCGTAGCATTCCGGATGCCAAAGATTTGAGCATCCTTTGGAGGTCCTTCACAATAAAGGTATTTGTGATTCAATACAAATGTGATTCTGGCAATATGTTGTCTATCCCTAGACATTCATTTGAGGCCAGAGATTAGATAATACCCTGAACATCTGAACAGATTTTAGCTTCTAATGCTAAGACTTGTTAAATTGTCTAGGCACAAAACCAAAAACCTAATCTAGTAAAATAGTGGCATTCCAATTTAAAACTTCAGGGCCTGGGATATAGCTCAGTAGTACGGTGCCTGCCCGGCAAGTTCCAGGTCTTGAGTTCGATTCCCAGTACTAATAAGTAAGTAAATAAATAAATAAATAAACATAAAATTTCAGGCATAGCTCTTCTAGTAAAATTGATGGTAAATTTATATGTAAAGCCTGAAAATATTGCTGAAGATTATAATTATGCAATTGACTTTTCTAATTATAAAACCAATATTTGGTCATTGCAAAAGAATACAACAATGCCAACACTATAATAATGAATACTATGAAAAAGGAAAATTTCTCATAATCCCAATTCCCACAGGCAATTTCTGAGAAACTTTTGGTATTTCTTTTACTAAGCATCTCTCCCATTACATAATTGTAAAATTAAGTGGAAAAAATACACCCTGAACAAATTTTTACATGTTTTTAAGATGAAGCTTGTGACCTGGGTGTGGTGGTGCACACCTGTAATCCCAGAACATGGGAGACTGAGGCAGGAGGATCAGTATGAGTTCAAGACCAGCCTGGGCTACAAAAGTGAGCTCAAGGTCAGCCTGAACTACATAGGGAGACCCTGTCTCAAAAAGACAAAGAAAAGAAAAAGGATGAAGTTTGTGAATATGAATAGCAAAGTATGATTAAGTGTTAAACCTAATTACTCACTGAGCTCATAGAATGCTGGTAATAGGGCAGGAAGGAATCCTGTTTCCCAATACTAAGGCAAATGCTTTTGCTTTTGTTTGTTTGTTTTTACTTTGTTTTGTTTCAAAAAGTAGAGAAAGGCCAGGTATGAGCACACGTCAAGACTAACCCTTCCAATAGTCATGAAAGCACATACACACCATTTTCATTTTGCAGATGAGAGTACCAAAAGTTAGTTTAGGAAACTTGCCAACGGCTAACACTACCAATATAATGAGACTAGAGTTAGAATTTGTGCCCAGGTTGGAGCTGTTGCAAAGCCTGTATGGTCCTCTAGGACACTAGTAGGTATACCTCAGTGCTGAGCATCTCCATCCACTTCCGTATGAAAGTAGATTATCTGTCCACTTCCATGTACAAAACTTTCCATGTTGTTTAAGAACGGGAGTAAGGTAGCCATTCCATCCACTAAGCATGTAAGCCACACAGTCCTTACAATATCCACTTGAGACTATGACAAGAACTCCTCCCTAAATAAAACTGAGCAGGTTGACAGAATTTGCTCAATGCCTAGAACTTCTGCAGTAATATGTGTTGTAGGTGATATATGCTGCCATCCTGATGTCACTGCAGAAGGTGGGTACCTATTTTAACACTGCTCTTAGGTTGCTCAGGCAGCTAGCAGAAGATATAAGAGATACTTTTCCTACTCTGACCCTTGCTACAGTCTTTACTTACTATGAATTATTTACCCATTTGATTCCAGGTGCCTTGCTGAACCTTGAAAATATATAGGCAAATAAAATAGGCTGGGCTGAAACCTCACAGTCTAATGGGGAAAAATGAAGAAATATAGTCCTTGTAGTTTCTTAGGTGTCAGGATGGAATTGTCTTTTGTATATCTTGCAGAAATAGTTGTGATGGCATACAACTTAGCTGTAAAGATCCAAGAAGGACTCATAGTGGTTGTGAGATATCTGAGTTAAGCTATGAAGTATATATTGGTGATTGCCAGGTATTAAGTGTAGGTGTGTGTGTGTGTGTGTGTGTGTGTGTGTGTGCATATATGCATGTGGGTGTGTGTTTGGGTAGGTACAGGAGTTGCCGTGAGGTATTTTAGATAGAAGAAACAGCCAGTGGAAAGGGTCTGGAGATGTTAGCTGTGGCAGTGTGGCCCAATCATGGCAGCTTGGGTAGTGGGACGTGCTGTATCTCATGAGAGTCCATGGGGCCAGAGGGTGCCACGCCAATGCATCTGAGACACAGCATCTCTTTTTCTCCCAGAACAGTACCATGCATTGTGTAGTAATGAGAATGTTAATATGAATGAAATATATGTAAAGAATAAATGAGTCTTTCAGAACCGATTTAAGAAATTTCACTTTAGCTATAACACTGTTTGGGGAACATGAGGCCCAACTTAAGAATGACTTGATCAAAACAAACCTCTTGATCCTTATTCCATTTGAACTGCTACAGCAAAACATCTGGAGTGGGTGGTTACAAACAGGAGAAGTTCATTGCTCCTAGTTTTGGAGGCTGGGCCATGTAAGACCATGGCATGGGCCTGTAACCCCAGCGTTGGGAGACTGAAAACAGGCAGATCACTATGAGTCCAATCTAGTAGTGAGACCCTGAACACCCTGTGGTCCCTTCCCCCCCCCACACAAAAAAAAAGATGTACCTTTGTCAGTTTACAACATTTAAACTACTATCCCCATGAAGATATTGAATAAAAGTCTTACATGCCAGTGCCATATAATCTCTTAAATGTGAAATTTCTTGAATCATCCTCGTTTCTGTCTAATGAAGATGTAGCTCTCCACTTCTATGACCTAAGAAGTTTTCCATTGCCTTTAAAACCCCTTTACTCTTTGTCTTATACAAATCTATCTCAAATCAGAGACTGATTTTTTTTTTCACCCAAATTGTATCTTTTTCACTGGGCATTCAACCAGGTTATAAGTAAAATTCATTCTATTTCTGCCAATATTTTCTATGTCAATTTTAATATTTCTTTGGTGTTTTTTTCTTTACTACTTTTTCCTTGAATTTTCACTTGTTTTTCATTCCAGAAACTTGTAATGTATGTAACCTATTTTTGTCTACACCTCAGTGACAAATTGCTTTAAATGAACTACTGCCTGATGCAGTAATTAATGGTTTTCCCAATAAGCATTTCAAATATATGCACCCATCTCCAGCCAGTGCACTGAAAATTCTTTCCTTACATTATAAATACTAGCATTATGAGCTTGACAGTTTTTTTTTTTTTAAAGGAATTCAAACTCTTTTCTAGTCTGGTCAGGTAAAGATTAAAGTCTCTTTTTTGTACTTGTTCAGCCCACAGTTACAAAGAATTTTTATTGAATATACATTTGGCTTAACAATGTCCATATTTATAATATTATGTGGCAAAAGTAAAAAGTATTCACTCATACTGAATATTTTGTATACATTTTGTACACAAAAATACAGTTTAAACTTACATAAACTAAAAAAATCACAGAAACAAAGTTTTAGATCTAGTTTACATATGTATTTTGTTTCTAGCTTTATTACCCTAAATGTAGCAATTTTATTTTTTATTTTTTATTTTTTTTTAATTTTTAATTTTTTTTTCTTGTTTCAGAACCTTTGTTTGTTTATTCACTCTTTTTTTTTTTTTTTTTTTTTTTTTTTTTTTTTTTTTTTTTTTTTTTTTTTTTTTTTTTTTTTTTTTTTTTTTTTTTTTTTTTTTTTTTTTTTTTTTTTTTTTTTTTTTTTTTTTTTTTTTTTTTTTTTTTTTTTTTTTTTT
>PVJA010006959.1:0-29861 GCA_004027025.1 Myocastor coypus | reverse complement strand
CAATTTTAAATTCCATGTGCTTAACTAGTTTTGATCATCAAGTCTTTCATACAACTATCTCCCTTTATTTAAGTTTTCTGTTGGTAGCAGTAAATTATTCAGCAAAGATTTCAGAAAAGGCACTTGTCAATATACTTTCTTTACCCCTCTATATTAAGTTGCTTTTATATGCAAATATTAAGTTGTCAGATTGTATAATTCCTGGCTCAAAATTATTGCCCTCAAAACTCTATGCATGTTGTTCTGTTGTCTTCCAGAATTTAGAATTGCATGAGAAAAAATTTGAGACCAGTCTGACTTTTGCTCCTGTGTAGGTAGCCTGCTGTCCGTGCTGGATACTTGCAAATTCTTTTTCTTTAAAATTTACAAGAAGTCATGAGGATATGTCGAATTGTTACTGCCTCTTCCCCTTCTTCCTTCTTTTTCCTCCTTTGTTCTTCTTGCTCCTCTTCTGCTTCTTCTTTGAAGAGAGAGTGTCTTTCTGTGTAACTCAGTTGGCCTTGAACTCATTGTGTAGCGCAGGCTGGCCTCAAGTTTACAGTGAACTGTCTGCCTTACCCTTCTGAGTTTTGGGATTACAGTGTGTGCTGCCAGGCTTGGGCTTTCCATTAAATTTTAATGACACCCTGGTGAACCTTTTTCATTTGTAGGCCTACTTTGTTCTTCAACTCTGCAAAGTTTTTTTCAGTTAGTTCTGCAGTTATTGTTCTAGTTTCATTTGCTTTGTTCTCTGTGTCAGGTATTCCTAGTCTATGTAGATTCTATCTCCTTCAAAGGCCTGAGTTCAATCCCCATTCTGAAAAAAAAAAAAAAGGTATTTCCTGGATGGTTCCTTTATAACTCTCTTCTCTTTTCTTAATTTTGTTGGTCATTTCCTCTGTATTCTGTGAGAATTTTTGTGTTATTGCTGTTCTGCATTTGCTCAGGTATTTTATTTTTTAACCAGCCTTTTTTTTTTTTTTTGTACTAGGGATTGAACTCAGGATCTCGTGCTTGCTAGGCAGGTGCTTATGCCATTGAGCTATCTGCCCAGCCCAACCAACTTTCTTATGTGCTTCCTTTAAATGAAAGGTCTCCATTGTGATCACAGTGAAGCCCACTGGGTAATGAACTCTTTCAGAGGGTAGTTGGCACTTTCTAGAAGATCACTGCAGAACAGCATGTCAGTATCAAGAGGAGATATGTTCTCAATTTCTTAGCTATACTGCTTTCTTCCAAGCTGTGGTCTTAGGATCTTTTCAACAGTTTTTTGCAATTAGATCCAAAAATGCAGTCTTCTCACACACAAAAGTTGAAGAACGGCCAAAATGGCTCCCTTATATCATCTCTGGGTGCCTTACATCTGTATTAATTATTATATATACTCTAGAGTTATTTAAAGTGTGTAGGGTGCATATTATAGGTTCTATGTAAATACTATGCTCTTTATGTAAGAGAATTGAACATCTGTGAGTTTTGGTATTGGTTGTATCTTGGAACTGATTTCCTACAGGTGCACAGGGATGACAGAATAGTGGTTCGACGTCTTCAAGATCTTTTGAACATTGAAACAGATATTTCTCAAATAAGCCACTAATAATTTGCTTTTAGAAATTCCTGTAGCCAAGGCACCTCAGGTTGATATGTCAATCAATATTTGCTGTAAAACAAATAATGCAATCCCTGGCTGCTTAGGAAACTAGCTTAAATTATCTGTTATGTTATTGAGAGCTGACTTGCTCCGGGTTGAATGATCAAACATGGCCTCACCCAGTTGTGTGTCCAGAGACTTGTTGGGGAGCCTTGGATGACTGGCATGGCTAGCGGCACTGCTCGTGAGGCATTGTCCAGAAAACCAGCTTAGACCTGTTCTCAGCAGCAAAAGCTGATGGGTCCCAACATGCAAGTCTCTTTTCAAGTTTCTGTGTGTCTTATTTTCTAACATCCCATTCCCCTAAGCAGATCACATATCTGAATCCAGAGTGAAAGGTGAAAGTACAGATGCTGCTTCTTACTGGGAGGAGCAGCAAGAGGGGTTGACTACAGTGCTCAGGACAGTTTGTGGTCATTTGAAGCTGATCCCAACAAGTTGCTGTAGAAATTATCCTATTTGGTCAAGAAGAGGTCACAGCCCTGAGCTTCGTTGTCTATGGTTTCAGCAAACACCATGCTTGTATATAATAGTTCTATAAGCTATCTCTATAGAATTTTTAAAAGCTTATCACCTTTAAAGGCTGACTTTAAGAAAAAAAAAACTAAAAATGCAGTAACATTTCTCTACTACTTTTCCTTGTACAAAAGAGTTTTGCATATATTTCTTTCAAAACAACCTTTTGGAACTTTTTGAAGTAGCATTTGAATTCAGTTCTTTTGATGAGCAAGCTTGTACCTATGCCTCGAGGAGTCTGGGGGAGCCACTGGCCATTTAATGCAACATGAGAAAATACACGTATTTCCTAGGAAGGTCTATAATTTTGTTTGTCATTCTACTTATTAGACATCATGTTCTCATTCAGTGAAAAGTTGGAATCTATAAATTTTTGTAAAAAAGAAAAATTTCTATAAATGATACGTTCATTAAAGATTCAGTAAATTCTCTTTTTGTATCTACTTTCTGTTTCCAGGGGCTTTGTTAATTAATATCTTATTCAGTGGTTTTCACACTGTACGTGTGTTTACTGAGCTTCACAAAAGAGCTATATTTTACATATTTATCTGAACCCTGAGCAGTAATAATCTGTGTCTGTTGTTACTGCCAGAAATAAATTCACCTTATATCTTTTATAATATCAGGATCTATATATGTATGTGAATAGGTAAGTGTGCGCATACCTACATGTACATGACAGTTATTTTACACCATACTGATGTAACCATGTGAGAAAATGGACAGATTTTCTACGTAGGCATTTGTTTAATAAATAGCACCAGAGAGAGGTAGGTTCCCAGAGACACCTCTAGCGGGAGATCAATATTTCTTGTGTGTATACGCATCCCACAGTACCTGAGGGTGGTGGCCCTTTCTTATCTGGTTTTCAGTGAGATCTCTTCATACATGGACTAATGTGTGTGTATAGGCACCTCGTGCAGCCAGCACCTAATGTCGTCCTTGACAAAGTAGTTTACCTTGGCATAATGCTCCAGAGAAGATCTCTGAACAGGAAATTACCCAGGGCCATCAGAGCATTGTTGACCTTGGGCTTGCTACACACCCTGAGCATCAGTTAGCTTTACCTTATACATGGGGTGGGACGTTTGCATGAGATCACCTAGGTAAAATCACGAAAAGCTATGCACATGATTTATTAACATAAGCACGCCCTGACCATGTATAGTAGAAAGGCACAAGGCAGTTACCTTAGATTCTTAATTACTGGGTTCACAAAAAAAAAAAAAAAAAAAATCACAGGTTTTGGAACCATTCTATGTACCTTAAGGGTTAGCAAGACCAGAGTCATGATCCAAATCTGGGAATAATCACTACTATTCTGCATTGCAACAAGCCAGGAACTCAGGCTCCAGTGAAATATTTATGGTTGACCTTTTGTCCCCATTAGGAGGCCTCAGCCCAAAGGACACTGGGGAGACTCTGGGTAATCACATCAGGGGGCTTTTCAAGAGGAATTAACATTCCTTCGCATCCATTCTTTGGTTGTTTTCCTGGCTGCACAGTACTTAGACCCTTTTCATCCTTGGCCTGGGTTCTTTTATGGAGTCCTAATTACACTTACGGCCTTGACTTTCAGTTTGAGGTAACCTTCATGGCAAATTTATGGGCTATTTTCAAAGAAATTTCCTAGTGTTTTACGGGGATTTTATTTACTTTTGTAAGACCTCATCAGTGCATTCATTATAAAGAATGCATTGGCTTCCCTTTCTCCTCTTTCTTTCCCTGCCACCTGTACAGGAAATCACACTGCAGGCAGAGGCCTCACACAGAGAAAAGATATCTCCTTATTCAGAGGAAGCAATTTCTGTCTCAAGTGTTACTTTGACTGTCATAACATTCCCAGGAATGAACTACACTCTCTTGAATAATATTTATAACCTCCTCTTAGGCACATTGTAATGGCAGTGCCTGAGGTGAGAGGCAGTTGGAGCAGGCAGTGGAGCAGATCTAGGGTGTCCCTGCACAAAGAGGTCAGGGCTGTCTCCAGGCCCAGCTGTCAGCGGAATCCGTGGGCTTACCTTGCCTACCTACCAGCAGGAATACTGCTACCCATCTTCATCTTGTCTTGATTGGAGGCAGCATGGTTCTAGACTTAGGGCAGTAGACCCAGCTGGGAGTCTCCTTTGTGCAGGTTGTTTTATGACTGTGGGCTATACCTCAGAGTTTTAGTAACTTCATTTCCTCCCTCTGTAATGTAGGTTAACAAACTGTTTTCATGGGCTTCTGACAAATAGTACACATGGCCTGTTTAGGCAGTTGCCTTCAAGCATTCTCTTGCAGTCTCCATAGATACAACTAGGGCATTTAACTTCTCCTGGACAGAAGAGATTTCTAGGAGCAGTTTAGAGTTATGAGTAGTGAAAAGCCAACATCTGAATGGATACTTTACTGGCTTTCAGGCTCTGGCTACCTCGGGGACAACTCAAAATTTTATACATCTTAGATAGATCACAGTACAAGATCTGGGCAGACTTGAACATTAATGAAAAATGATGCTAAGTGTATGGTGCATGGCTATATGCCCAGCACTCTGGGAAGTTGAGGCAAGAGCATTGTGAATTTGGATCTAGCTTGGAGGGGCTGGGGAGATAGCTCAGTAGAATAAGCATTCGCCTGGTAAGCATAAGGCCCTGAGTTCAATCCCTGGTACCATTAAAAAAAAAAAAAAAAAAAAAAAAAAAAAGAATCTAGCTTGGGCAAGTCAGCAATTTAGTGGACTGTCTCAAAAACAAAAATTAAAAACAAAGGAACAGGAATATAGCTCAGTGTGAAGGCCCTGGGTTCAATCTTCTGTACTGAAAAACAATCAAACATACAAAAAACCAAATAAATGATCTGTAATGTCTTTTGTATAGACATTACTGGATAATTTTGATAAATCATCTTGTACTTTCTGTCCATTTTTCATCATTTATTACAATTTATCTAATCAACAGATACTCTTGGAGAAACTAGTATGTCTAAGACAACATTGTATATTATCCAAATTTTAGGATTCAGGTCAAATGCTGTCTTTTCCAAAGTGGTTTTTGTTCTCCTTCTAATAATTACCTTTATTATGGGCAATTTTTCTTTCTTTGGCTTCTATATTTTCTGATAGTTCTGTTTTAGTCCTCTCTGTCTCTCTCTGTCTCTATCTCTCTCTTTCTGTGGTGTGTGGTGTGGTGCTTTTATGATTCTTCAATATGAATACACATTAATGTAAGTTATGAGGCAGTTTCATTTCTTAAAGTATAGGTTTTATTCATCTCTGAATCTCTAAACTACTTGCACATCCTCTCGACTTCGTGGATGCTCATTGGACATGAAATAGAAGGTACAATCATAATAACAATAACAACACAACATGCACTGTCACAGAGGCATCTGGGTAGTACACATTCAAAAGTGCTTTGGAAGCAAGAAGCAGGCTTGATGAGCAGAGAGAGGCACGTAGGTACTGGGAGGGAAGCCATGGTGCAAGTATTCCAAGGGAAGAAGCCTTAGATTTGCGCATACAGGACGCGTAATTAATAGCATCGGAGGAGGGAACATTGCAAATGTGAAACTAAGGCGATCACGTTCATCTGGAGGCAGAGATCAGACACCCCGGTGCTTTGAGAAACTGAGAGTCAAAATAAGCGAGAGGAGGGGGACCCAGAGATGGGAGGGGGGGTTGAGAAACTACAAGAGAAGAGCTGCGCTGCGCACATGGGTCGCCTCCATGAGGGAGGCAGTCACTGTGCCCCTGCACACACCGACTGATGCAAAATCCACATGGTCTTTAGGACAATTCCTCAGAGAACAGTGTGCAAGGCCGTGAGAGAGAACAGAGTCAGAAAAATGAGCTCTTCATGCATGCATACGTGAACATCACTTCACAGATCCCAAGGCCCGAGGAGAGAGACTAGAAGAAGAAAATCCCCGGATTAGGACAGAAAGCACCACAGGATGAAGGGCCTGAGGTGGAGGATGAGGGAAACGCTGGAATGACAACTGACTTCCAGATCTTCTGAACATTGTGATACCATTAATAAAAATTGGAAAAAGCAAGATTTGGTGGAAAAGACTGCACCAGGGTGAACATGTTCAGCTGGAGGAAGCAGCGGCCACGTGGGTATACAGAAGGCAGAAGGTGACCAGTTTGTGGCAAGTTCAGCACAGGAATCCAGGAGAGAGTCGGGTCTGCCCTGTTTCTTGCTTTTGTTGTAATTTCTTTTTTATAGGCTCTCGACAACAGGATCACACTACTTAATTTCCTTACCTGTCTTTCCAGGTAAAGTACCTGATAGTGAATAGGCATTTTGTGACTCATTCTTATTGAAAATTACCTGGACCCATAAAAAGTCTCCATGAGCTGGGCTGCCAAGGTCCAGCAAAGATAGCACTTTAACGTGAAATTCAAAAGATAAGTACGAGGCAGACCAGATAGCTCAGAGGAGTAAAGTGCCTCTGTAGGAATTTAAGGGATGGGAGTTTGATCCTGGGTTTGTCAAGCTGGCTCTGCCCCCACGGGCACCTTCTGGGATGACAGCAAGGCCACTGAGACTGGGCGTGGTGATGCAGCCATGTAATCCCAGCTTGTGGGAGGCTAGAAACAGGAGGATCAGTACAAATCCCATCTATTTAGTGAAACCCTATACTAAAATACATACAGAGAGAGAAAGAGAGAGGGAGAGAGGTGAAATTCTTAGGTAGCTGTCTCAATTCTCTCTCTCAGAAATATTTTATTTCTAAAACTTGCCAAATTAAAATTGTATTTTCTTTTCATCTCCTGTTGGAAGGCTTAAAGCGTATTACAGGTAAAATGCTTCAGCTAATTGGTGTTTTGTACTCATTGATTCTCAGGTCCCTGGAAATTCTAAGAAAATTATGTTTCTTGAAGTCAGGCAAACAGGAACTCAGTACAACCACTTGCCCTCACTGCACTGAGAATGTATGGTTCCCAAATGCCCTCTTCCCTCCTGGATTCTGGGGGTACTTCACCCAGCACTGAGACCTGTGTGCTGGGCCGAGGGAAGTCACGCTTCTGCTTGAGTCTGTACCTTCTTGATCTACTTCTGGTCTCCCAGCCTGGGAGTGTTCCATGTGTCTTTCCAGGCACTGAGGAAAAAGTCTGCTCCCAGGGCCCTGGCTGTCCTCAGAGGAGCTGGACAGATGCCTGGTGGCTCCTGGGAATTGTGCAGCCGCCAGCGCAGCTGCACTCTTCCTTGCTTGGGGGCCAAGAAAAGTCCTTTCTATGAGTTGATCTTTTAGCCCACAGACACCGAGGCACCAGGATGGTGTAGGGGATTTGGAGGCCCTCCTCCCTGGAAATACTACCTTGCGAAGTTGTCCCTCCGCTCTCTGCTCCAGCCTGGCACAGGGCACACATGGTAACAGCCGGCTTTAGTCAAGTCTTTTCTCTCCCAGAGGGAGGGAGGGAGGGATCTGTGCTCCTGCTGAGATGCAGAGAAAGAGAGGAGTTACAGCAAATGAGGTTTCTTTGCATTCCTTCAGGGTCTGGAGGAGGGGTGGTGTCTTCAGAGAGTTCTGAACCAGGATCAGGAGAGTTCTGGCTCTGCAGAGGTGGCTCCTTCCTGGCTGTGGGATGTTTTTCCAGTTTCTCTACCACTCTGTGGACCCACCTCCTTTCTGTAGAGCAAGGACCCAAGTGGGATCATCTTTTTTCACCTATTAGTCAATTAATTTTATTTCATGGAACAAGAGTCCATGAAACACCCAGTCCAGCTTATTGCTGTCTCATTCCTGTAGTAGTAGTGTCTACTTTCTATCTGTGCCTATATGGTTTTTAATGCATTCTAGGGAGAATAAATAAAAAGTAAATTTTATAGGATAAAATTGATTCTGATTCTTTGATAAAATTCATGAAATCACACTGTGGAACACAGGGTCATAAATCAGCTAAACCCTGAGTTTTGAAGAGACAGTTGTTAGACTGAATTTCTAATTACTTTTAATAAGAAATAACGAAAGCCGGGCGTAGTGGCTCATGCCTGTAATCTCAGCACTCGGGAGGCTGAGGCAGGAGGATTGATGTGAGTTCGAGACCAGCCTGGGCTACAAAAGTGAGCTCAAGGCCAGCCTCAACTGCATAGCGAGAACCTGTCTCAAAAAGACAAAAAAAAAAAAAAAAAAAATGAGACAGTTTCAAAACACGTTAGTAGGACAGCCACAATAATTAATACAATGCATATTGTTTTCTTCATAGTAGTTGCTCAGAGTACAAGATTAGGCTGACTTTCTTACTGCATGCACAAGGGTTCCCAGTCTGCACAGCTGAGCTGAGCCCCGGAGTCACAGGGGCTTGAATCTAGGGAGTGCTCAGCTCTTCCTGTCTTTATTGTAAGACAGGGTCTCCCCGCCTTGTGCAGGGTGATGTCAAACTTGCAGTCTCCCACATCGGCCTCCCATGTAGCTGGGTTAGAGGTGTGTGTGTCACGGTGCTGGTGCAAACTGGCTTTTGATGGAACAGTCTACGCAGACCCACTTCTGGCTATTAGGATTACGCTGCCACATCCTGCCGTGAGGGAGAAAGGGCTCTGTGGAAACGTTGGCGAGGCTGGCCTTTATACGAATTTGTGCTGTTTGTACTGAAATCCCATAGCATCTCCAGGCAGTGTAATTCTCTGGTGGAACCCACTTGAATAATGAAACCAAGGAAAGATTTGACAACCCTGCCCTTGTGGCCTAACACATGTGTGAGCCCATGAGCTTTACGAGGAGGAGTTGGGACATGTATCGCATGCAGCAGAAGCATGCTTTGTAACAAATAACAGCTTGGCAATCATCCAAAGAGGCTCGGAGGAGGGCCGTGCTCAGTCAGGATGAAGCGGGCAGTGGTGCGTGCTTGGTGGGGGCGCTACCGTGTCTCTGCTTCATAGGCATCCTGTGAAGGGAAACAGTGCCAGGTGGATCACCCCCAGCACCCTCCTACAAACCCCTCTCCTAACTGGTTCCCAGATGGTTGGTAAGCACCCTATTTAGAGAAGGAAAGATAAATCTTCAGAACAACTAAAATTTAGTCCTTTCTTTTCATATATCTGTGGTAGCCTGAAAGAGAGACAGAGACTAAAGACTCATTGATTATTAGGAGCAGCAGGAGTTTGTGCATTTGGAAGTCATTCTTTATTGCTGCTTTTTCTTATTGGATAAGGCTTTCCAAAAAACACAGATTCTTACATAGTACCGGGTTTTCTGACGTTACAGCAGGGGATCTCTGTTGCACAGGTTTCTCTTCTACTTTACCCTGAATGCGATGGCTCTCTGTGTCCCTAAACAGGACAGGGGTCATTTGAATGTCTGCTTCCTTCCCAGGGCTGCACAGGCCTGAGGGAGGCCCTTGTATGGGGAGCATGGTGAATCCAGAGGGGAGAGGGCTGCAAACACGGTGGCGTGGGAAGGGTCCCTACTGCAAAGCTAGCAGAGATTGGGTCTTGGCGGGAAAGGTTTTCAACTACCAGCATGAGCTGCCTAAATGCTGGGAGACAAGGATGTGATTTTAAGGAATGGTAAAACTGTTGCTTGATTTCCATACTTTCACTTGAGAAAATGTCAAGAAAAGTTATGCTTTTGGTTTGTGATGACTAGAGATGCACTTGTAGTTATCTTTTCCTGGTAGTGTGCTCAGGGGCTGGAGAGGTAGTTCAGTGGTACAGTCGTTGCCTAGCACCGTGTACAAGGCTGGTTGGATCCCCAGAGCTGCCCCATCAGTTTACCTCTCTTTTTTTGACCCAGGCTGACAGGTAGCCCAAGCTGGCATCAAACTCAAGGCAGTGCTTCTGCCTCAGCCTCCTGAGTACTGGGGTTACACACGCGCGCCACCACCTCTGACTATTTTTCTTTTTGACACAAGCATTTCATGTGGCTTTAAATCTGACACTTCTAAAACTTGAGCTATTTTATGGAAGAGATGTGAAAGCAAGTATAAATACTGATTTTTCTTCAATTCTTTCAGATCTTCCTTTTCACCTGGGCTGCCTTAGGGTCTTTGTGCTTCTATTTTCATTTACTTTTTTCCTGCAGGACTCCTGGGTCCTCTTTTGGGGACTTGTAACCCCTGTCTGTGAGGAGGGCCACACTCGGCCATCCCGAGTCTCTGCTCAGCCAGTGTCTTCTTCCCGCTGTTCTGCTCAGCAGCCCACAAGGCAAACCTATGTCCCTCTCCAGTGCCTTCCTTCCGCCTCAGACTTCACTCTCTCCTGCATCATGGCTGTAGGTGTCCAGCCATTTCCACTACCATCCTCTGTCATTCATATCTCACCATTAAGTCCCCTCCTCAGAGCCTATCCTGGGTTCCTATCTGGTCAGTATGAAAGCCCTGGCATTTCTGTCTCCACCCTCTTACCCCTCATGGCTCACTCACCCATTCCTAGCTGTGCTATGCCTTCATATTTGGTTTCCTTGTCTGAAGTTTTTCAATCTTGATCACTATAAAATATCTTGGACCAAAAATTGCTTTGCTTTCTAGTGTGTTTTTAGTGCACTGTGCTTTGATTTCCTTCACCAGATTTTTCTGTTTTAGTTTTTGAATAGGATCTTGACATGTAGTACAGGCTGGCCTCAGACTTGATCCTCCTGTCTTGGCCTCCTGAGTGCTGGGACGATAGGTGTGTGCCACCACACTCAGTGATATTTTTGTCCTTAGCTTCACCTTTAGTTCAGCCACAGGTAGTTACAAGGGCAAAGCTCTAGCTTTCATTACTTTTCTTCGTGATGCTGGCAGGACCTTGCTTTAGAGCATCCTTGTGGCAGCCGCACTCTCCCATAAAGTCACTTCCAACAGCGCTTACAACCATCTCTCCTCCAGTCATGGACACAGGCTTTCCTTGTTTAACTACCTACTGCCTGGACTTGTGACCTGCTGGCCAGACTTAGAACTTGTATCTCTCTCTGTCTCTGTCTCTGTCTCTGTCTCTGTCTCTGTCTCAGTCAGTCAGTCAGTCAGTCAGTCAGTCTGCCTGCCTGCCTGCCTGCCTGCCTGCCTGCCTGTCTGCCTGCCTGCCTGCCTGTCTGCCTGCCTGCCTGCCTGCCTGCCTGCCTGCCTGCCTGCCTGCCTGCCTGCCTGCCTGCCTGCCTGCCTGCCTGCCTGTCTGTCTGTCTGTCTGTCTGCCTGCCTGCCTGCCTGTCTGTCTGTGTCTCTGTCTGTCAGTCTGTCTCTGTCAGTCTGTCTCTGTCTGTCTGTCTCTGTCTCTGTCAGTCTGTCTCAGTCAGTTTGTCTGTCTGTCTATCTCTCTGTCAGTCTGCTATCTGTCAGTCAGTCTGTGTCTGTCTGTCTGTCTCTGTCTCTGTCAGTCTGTCTGTCTCAGTCAGTTTGTCTGTCTGTCTGTCTGTCTCTGTCAGTCTGCTATCTGTCAGTCCAGTCAGTCAGTCAGTCAGTCAGTCAGTCTGTCTGTCTCTGTCTGTCTGTCTCTGTCTATCTCTGTCTCTGTCTCTGTCTCTGTCTCTCTCTGTACAGTTTTGCAATCTCTGTGTGGAGGGCCTCCATGTCTGTGTCTGTGCTCCACACCCTGTCTACGCAGTGCCGTAGCTTCAGCTTCCTGTACTGTACAGTGCAGTCCTATAGCTTTATGTTTTGCTGGGTGTTTCAGTACTGCATACAGGACTTATGTGAATGGGAGTTTCCTTTGACTGTTCCTAATATTGTGACGTACACACTCTGTACAAGTACTTACTTAGTGACACTGCATTCAGTGACGTTGTCACAGCGCTGGAACTCTGTTGTCAAATGGGCAGTGTCAGCACATGGTGTCCTCGCCTTCACAAGCCCACTGTGGTACCCAAAAATATTTGCCAAATCCACGAATGGGTGAATCATCGGACTTCTCAGTTTAAGTTCTATGCCTTTTGATTCTCAGTGAAATTAAAAAAAAGAAAAATCTCATTTACTTACTGATTTTTAGATGTATGATGGTACCAGAGACTGAATGCAGGGCCCTTGAAAAAGCTATAGCTCCATCTTTCCCTTTTCTTTTTTCTTTTAAGACAGGGTTGAGCTAAGTCTGAACTCATACTGCAATCTTCCTGTCTTTGCCTCTGGCATAGTACGATTATAAGCATGCACTACCAGCCTTGGCTGAGATGTTTTTAAATTAAAAGCTTTTTTTTTTTTTTTTTTGTCCAGGTGTGGTGGTGCATGCTTGTAATCCCAACACCCAGGAGGCTGAGTCAGGAGGCTCATCTCAGATTCCAGGCCACCCTTGGCCACACAGTAAGTTCAAGGTTAGGCCTGAACCACCTACCCAGCTCTTACCTCAAGAAAACCAAGAACCAACCAAAACAAAATGAAACAAAAAAACCCCAGCAAACCAAATACACTTTTTGGTTTTTGTGTTAGACAAGCTATATACAACAGGGAATGCACTAACGGCAGCGATACGTTCTGAGAAGTTCACCGGCTCGCTGCAGCTCTGCATGAACACCAGCGGTGTGCTCACACACTCTCCAGGGCTCTGGCCTGCTGCAGCCACCGCTCCATGGGACTCTCCAGGGGCTAAAATGCTGCTATGTAACATGTGTCGGGTATGTTTTCCACTGCAAATTATACACATGGAATATGCAATATATCTGGTGAGTATATTTATTGTACAACTGTGTGCATTTATGAGCTGTGTGTATACATAAATATTTATTTTTGCAAACTAAAAAATGCAGCCCTGTGACTAAAAATACCTACTTGGTACACATATTTTTTTTAGATTTTTTTTTTTTCTGTGAATGATGTTTACAGATATTTATTTATTTATTTAAATATATTTGGTACAGGTTCTCACTCTGCAGCTTGGACTTGTGGAGATTCCTCTGTTTTCAGTCTCCCTACTGCTGGGATTATAGGCATGAGCCACCATACCTGGACTCAGTGGCCTGCTCAGTGTGCCCAGGAACAGGTCTGGGGAGAGAGAGGCAAGTGGTGCCAGCGATCGAACCCAGGTCCCTGCTCTTGCCTAAGCAGGTGCTTAGTCTGTTGAGCTATCTTGCCAGCTCTTTAAGATTTTCAAAAAGTTGGATATAATGTTTCATAAATTCTATCATTTTATTTATTTAATACAATAATGTGAACTAAGTGCCTACATTAGTTAATTAATTAGGTATAGGGTTCTACACAGCCTGGATTCCTGGGATCCCCCTGTCTCAGCTTCTCCAGTGCTGGAATTGCAGGTGCCTGCCACCATGCTCGGTTTGTGCCTCCTTATAATGAACACCAAAAATGATTCCCAATCTATCTATTTTTTGTTATTTTTTTTCCTACATACTTGCTTTTTTTAGTTTCTTTTTTTCTTTTTAACCTCCATAGTTTTGGCCTTATATTACAATTTAAAATGTAATTTATAATTTCAAAAAGATTAGGATCTAGGTTATACAAAAGATATTAGCATTTCATCAAATGTGCTTTACAATGTTGTTTATTATTTTGAATTTCCTTTTAGCTTGATTTTGAAATCTCAACTGTGTAATGGAAATCCCACCTCTGAGTTTTAGTGTGAACGCTGAAGTTAGGTTGTGACAGTGGAGCATGGGTGTGATGCACACTTGGCCGATGTTCCAAGGCCATCGTAGGCCACACCTGGCCACAGAGGCATCTCGGGGCTCACAGGGTGTCTTGCATCCCTCTCTAGCTTTCAGGCTGTCAGGCTGAGTGAGGACGTCACTGCTGCTTTCACACTTAGTCATTGTTTACAAAAGGTTTTCAAGTTTCAATCAGAAAAGTGGCAAAATCTTTAGGCACAAAAATGACATTTTTCTTAGTTACTTTCTACTCGTTGCTGGGACAAATACCTGATACCCAAAATGAAAGAAGGAAAGGTTTATTTAGCTCAGAGTTACTGGAGGTTTCAGTCCATATTCAGCTGGCCCAAGGCTGAGTGGAACAGGGCAGAGAGCATCCAGTTCATGGCGGCAGAACAGCAACAGAATGGTGACAGAGACAACCAACCAACCAGGGCAGCAGAGAGCAACAGCACCAGTCTGTCTCTCTGTCTTTATATTGCATTCAGGCTCTCTGTCTCAGTCTATGCGCCTTAGGCAGCACCCATAATCCCAGCCATACTCAGACTGATAACCCCATCAGTACTAAAACACATAATCCCAGGGGATCATAAGTCAAGTCTCAAACTCTAGATGTCTGTGTCCCATGATTGCATGAGGCTTTGGGGGGACAACTAGACATAAAGCACAGCAATATTAAAAGGTCAGTGGTTGAACCAAGAGGTCACTGGTTTACGTTGCAAATGACACGAAAGAAAATACACAGAAAACAAATCTGACCAGGTCCTTCTGCGGTGATTCACTGCGTGAGCTGCTACTGAGTCTGGGCCATGAATCAGGATGTTATAAATAAACGATTGCCAAACTGGGCTGGACTTTGCAGATATTTACACTATGGTTGCTCCCTACTGCAATAGAAATAGAAAAAAAAAGGGGGGGGTAACATAGGACTATTCATTTTAGTTTGAGTTTTTTTTTTTTTTACTTTCTGACATAAAAAAATTAGAACTGAAGAGCCTTCTTTTTATCTTTGTATATAAGTGTTGGTCATTTCTTTTTAATTTTACTTTTATTAACACACACTGAAAGGACCTTGGAGAAATAGGCAGGTTGGGTTCTCTGGGTTCTCTGAGGCAGCATAGCTGTGCTCAGCTCAGTGAGTGTGCACTCCCATCGCTGATGGCCCACGAGATCACTGTGTGACAAAGGACGGCTCACTTATGTGACTCATAGTTCAAGAGGTCTCGGGCCACCGTGGCTAGGCCCCATTGCTCTGGGCTTATGGTGAAAAAGAAAAAGGAAATGGAGAGGGCTCAGGGCTCACCTAGCCCCCACTGTACCGTCCCAGTGTTCCACTTTCCTCAGAGAGGCTCTGCCTTCTGAAAGTCCCTACCAGGAGGGCCACAAGTTGTCAACAAGCCTTTGTGACACGGTCCTTGGGGACACAGTTGAGAGGCAAACTGTACCTAGTGTGAGGCATGAGTTTACAGAGAATTTATACACAAAATGTTTCTGAGTCAAGAGATAAGAATATAGATGAATAGATACTACTGTTATTATTAAAGTATTATTAAAAGTTACTGCTTTTATTGGGGTGATAAAACACACTATATCTAGCTGTATTTGCAGAAATAATGTTTAATAAAATGACAAAGACAACTAATGTAGAAATGAACAGTTTTTTGTTTGTTTTGTTTTGCATTAGTTTGTTCTTTGAGACGGTCTGACTACGTAGTTCCGACTGGCCTTGAATTCACTGTGTAGCTCCAGACAGATATGATCCGTCTGCCTCAGCCTTCTCAGAGTTGGGGCTACAGACATGTACCATTACACCTGGCTAGAAATGAATAGTTAATCCTTTTCAACAGCAATTTTAAGCCAAAAATTACACACCACTTAGTGTTCATGTAGCAACCTTGAATAATCATATTTGATATGTTTATTATCTCAGCCCAATGGTCAATACCATGCTTAAGCCAGAGAAACTTTGTAAAGGAGTTTTCTGCAAAGTGTATCTGTCATTACTAGTGTTCTAGTAATGTCATTATAACTACTGGTAGGAAAGTACATTTTTGTGACACTAAATGTTATTTGCTTAGAGTTTGTCTTGTAAATGTGTGATGGCCAGGGAGAATTACAATCTGAAAGGACAGCAAGGCATCAGTTGGTCAGGTTAATTTCTCTGTCCCTTCCAATTTGCCTTGGCTTATGCAACACGGAGCAAACGGAGAGCTTCCTGGAGTATTCACTTTTTCCCAGTGACTTTCTGTGTATCAGCAGGTCCTCGGGAACCAAGCCCTATCTATTTTCTCCTTCTCCCTCCCCTCCAGCCCCTTGCTTGGTAACACTTGTAAATCAAATATGTCCATGAATGTCAAACACTTGGTCTGTATCCTTTATTTTTATTTTTTAAAAGAATTTTATTATTTTATTTTATTTTCTTCTTTCAGAACTTTTGTTTGTTTGTTTATTTATTTTTATGGCCAGCTCAGCCTGCCCTGAGGGCAGGGCTGGCGCAGCATGTGGTGCAAGGGATGGAACCGCAGTCTCTGAAGCCACCTAAGCTTTCCTAAGCAGGTGCTTTAGACCACTGAGCCATCCTGCCGGGCCCCTTGGTCTGTATCGTTTAAATAAAGGCAGAGGTACAAAATAATGTTTTTGACATATTGTATTACAAAAGAAGTGGTACCTGCTGGTCAGTGTTTTGGATAATATTTCTCAGGCTCCCAATTTGAGAGTGAGAAGATAACTAGAAAAATGAAACTAGAAGAGAGACTTTTAGTGATAAGCAAACTGTAACTGGAAGAGCTTTAAGATACCTTTACAACAGAGTTTTAAGCTTGGAGTTGTACTCCAAAGTACCCAGGCTATCATCAACTGTAAATGACACGTGCTCAATGCAACCATTTGTTAAAAAACAACAACAACAACAACAACAACAAAAGAAACTATAAATATCTCAGAGATTTTTTTCCCAGGTTTAAAATACAAAAAATTAGTCTACTCAGTTCTGCATGTCTTTCCACTTGACTTAAATGGGAATCACACATTTTATATTACTCTGTGACTTATTTCATCATATCAATTTTTTAAAATTTTGTTAATTTTATTCAGAAAGAAATAACAATGAGACAGTTTCAAAACATGTTAATAGGACAGACACAATAATAAATACAATGCACACTGTTTTCTTCATAGTACTTATGCAGAGTACAAGGTACAGACATGATAATTTTTCTAAACACTATTAGTACAAATTTTCTTCTCATTGAACTGAGAGAAAGTAGTTGTAAGTACAGCGCAATAGTCCATTGTATTTTCATAGCTAACTCATGTTTTTTTCATTGACCCACATTGACAAGTGTGTCTGTGCCTTGTTTGCTTTCATGTCTATATAGCGGATTATTGTGAAAGTGCATGATGATTTACCCACTCTCCGGTGACTGCGTATCATATTATGTCCAACTTTATACAGCACAACATCTTAGCCATGAAGAGTCCTACATATGTCCTGGTGGAGAATATCTAGAAATAGAATTACTGGCCAGGAATAATACATTTACCACATACTTCCAGATTGCTCTCCAAAGTGGTTGCATTAATTTATATGCACACCTGAAACACCTAAATTCTGATTACATCCACACTAACATTTGATATCAGTGACTTTTTTTTTTTTTTTTTGTGGAACCAGGGATTGAATTCAGGCACTTGCACTTGCCTGGCAAGCACTTATTCCACTGATTCCACTTATTCCCCAGACCCTCTTTTAATTCTTTGTTTCTCTGGTCATTGTAAGAGGGAATCTTATTATTTTAATTGTTATTTCAATAAACTGACAAAACTGAATATATTTTCATATTTTATTCTTTTCTTTTTGGCATTACCCATCTTTAAATTCTTTACTTATTTTTTCTGTTTAATTCTTTATATTCTTCTTAAAATTTATAGAATTTTTTGGGTATGTTTTAGGTACTAACCTTTTGTCAGTTGTCTTGTGCAAGTATGTTTTCTTAGACTTGTATTTTCACCTACTGTGTCTCTAGTTTTGCTTTTATTATGGGAGGCCTACAAGCAACAAAATAAATAATTTCATATGTGTATATGCATGTGACATCACCTAGGAGAACACTTCCAGAACCACAGTAGTGTACACAAAGCCATGTCTTCAGTTGATACCTTGGGCCGCCCTCGCCCCTGTATTCTGTCCTCCTTTTTGGAACTCTTAGAGTTACATTGTGTCACATTTTTCACCCGATATCATGTCTCAGAGATGATCTATGTAGAAACACTGCAGTTGTCATCATGGTTGTGTAGTGTTCCATTGTGTGGATTTGTCATTTTCCATTCTACAATTCATGCACATGAACTCTCTCACATTTTAGATTATTCGTAGTTCTACTAGAAACATTTCGTTTTTGTCCTTTCTTGGGAAGCAGCCCTTCTTTTCTTGGGTATATATCTAGGAGCAGAATTTGGGGGCACAGGAGTTACAGAGAGCACATGTTTGGCTTTAGTAGATATAGCCAGGTTGCTTGCCAAGGTGGTTTACTGCATGAGCAATGCATGGAGCCCAAATGCTTTATGCCCTCTTCAATATAAAGTGCAGTAAGCTGGTCAGTCTTGAGTTTTAGCCATAGTATATCATATTAGCCCATAAGAAAAACACCTTTTTATAGGATATTTCATACAGTTTAAGCTAGTATTCTTACTTTCTCTTTGACTTGCACTTTCTGATAATAATGTTGAGAAAATTTCATGGGTCGTTCATAAATTTCTTTATAAAATGTTATTTTCTTTTGTCCATTTTCTTTGATTACCAGACTTTCTGATATGGATTTGTATTTCGAGATTTAAATGTTTTGTTAGGTGTTTGTAGTGAGACTATCTTTCTATGGTTGTAACTTGGCTTTTCTTTCTGTTTGTGTTGGCTTTTTATCAAAAGAAGCTGCAAATTTTAATAAATCTGACTTATGAAACATTTTGTCATGTTTATCATTGCAGAAAGGTTTTGTGTACAAGAAATCTTTGCCTATTTGGCTTTTTTAAAATTTTCTTTTCTTTTTTTTTTTGGTTTCAGAACTTTTGTTTGTTTGTTTATTTATTTATTTTTATGGCCGGCTCAGTTTGCCCTGACGACAGGGCTGGTGCAGCATGTGGTGCAAGGGATGGAACTGCGGTCTCTGAAGCCGCCTAAGCTTTCCTAAGCAGGCGCTTTAGACCACTGAGCCATCCTGCCGGGCCCCCATCTTTGCCTATTTGAAGATACTGTTTCCTTCTAAAAGTCTGACCATTTTGACTGTCATGTTCTGGGCCAGCTTGGGATTTTTTATATGTACTGTGCAGACGCCCAAGTTCATCTTTCAGTACAACGTGCAAATGGCGATGTATACTTTGTTGAAAGGACTATCCTTTCCTATTGAATTATAGTGATAGCTTTGTCACATAAATTAGGTGACTGTTAGTATGTGGGTCTCTTGGGCTTTCTATTCTGTTTATTGCTATCCTTTCTATGTGCTTTTTGATGAGTGATGGTTCTAAATTTAAATGCAGAGGAATATATCAATATTTTTATACTATATATATTTTTCATCTTTCATACTATCAGGTAGTAAAGATATATTTCTATATTATCTCTCAAAAGCTTTATAGTTTTATCTTTCAAAAGTTTAAAAATTTGAGGATTTATTAAGTTAACTTGTGACTGAGTTTGGGGATTAGTTTCAGTTATAGACCTGATCTCACTTTATTCCACATATATTTCAATTATCCCAGTGTCATATATGGAATAATATTTTGTTTTTCTTCTGTGAACATCTATACCAGCACTGGATCTAGTTAACTTCCTACCATGTATGAGTTTGTTTCTGGGCTTTCAGTTTTTCTATCTGCTTGCCTATTCTTTGTTGAGATCATAATATTCTGATCTTTGTAGCTTCATGTCTGCTGAAATTATACTTGTCAGGAATGTGTTGGCTATTTTTGACCATTTATAATTCCTTATGTATTTTAGAACACATTTGTGAGTTCCATAAATGTCTGTAGATTCTATGTGGCTTTGCACACTGGATCTGTAGATCCATACAGTGAGAACCAGCATCTCCACAGACATGAACTTTTTTTGCAGATGTACCTTAAAACTCAGCTGATTTAGGATTTTCTTTAAGAGTTTTATATTTTTTTCAGAAGTCATATCAAATGTATGCATTAGATTTATATGTGGGAATATTTTTCATTATAAATGATTTATTCTTCACTATTTTGCCACCAACTCTGTCGTTTATGTAAAAAGACCAGTGCACATGTTAGACATGATTTGACAAGTGATTATAAAGCGAGCACCTATGCTAGCAGTACCTGGATCAAGTGATGGACTAATACAGTTCTATAGCAAATAGTCCTGGTTTCAACCTCCTTGCCACCCCTCAGAAGTAACTACCCTCCTGAGCCTTGTATTGAATGGATCCTAATTTTCTTTTAGTTTTAAAACTTGGCTATTCTACTTCAAATAATGTAGTTTAGCTTTGCCTCTCTTTGACTTTTGTGCATGGAGTCTGACTGTGTGCAGCCTCTGTCATGATTCTTTCCCTCAATATGATGCTCATATAACTCATTGATGCTATAATGCTATCCTCTTTATGTTTTAAAATTTTAAGCTTTATTTATTCATTTTATTAATACAATGCACATTGTTGCCTTCACAGTAGTTGTTGAGAGTACAAAATGCAGACAGGATAACTTTTCTTTTTTTTTTTTTTAAACCTTTATTTGTTTATTCACTCGTTTTTTTTTTTTTTTATGGCCGGCTCAGCCGGCCCAGAGGGCAGGGCTGGCGCAGCATGTGGTGCTGGGGATCAAACCGTGGTCCCTGAAGCTGCCCATACTTTCCCAATCAGGCGCTTTAGACCACTGAGCCATCCCGCTGGGCCCAGGATAACTTTTCTAAACACTACTGGTACCAATCTCGTTGAACTAACAGAAAGTAGTTGTATACATAGTCCAATATTCCATAATAGTAGTGGGTTACCGGCAGAACTGGTAATGTTGGAAGCTTTGGACTTGAGCTTTTTATAGTTCAACATATTTACCTGGCTTTACTTTTTATGCCTTGTGGCTATAGTTTTCTGCTGGGTGGTATATTTATACTGTATATTTATACTGTAAAAAATGATCATGAAAGCCCTTCAGGAAGAAATAAATGATACCGGATATAAATATGGATCCATCCCAAGGAATACATGCTTAAATAATTTGAACATCTCTGTAAGTGATAATTAAATCACTGAAGGCTAACATGATACCATATTGTGGGAAGGAGTGACACTACACGCACTTCTCTGACATATTCTTAAGCTGTGTGTGTGTGTCGGCACACAAGACTGAGACTTTTTTGTGGGGTCACTCTGTACTTTTGTATATTTATTATTTTTTCTTATGTCCTTCATAAATAGTTTTATTTTCCTTCTATTCAGTCCTTGCTCATTTTGCATTAGATTCATTTAATTTTATCAAAAGAATACATATACAGTATTTTAAGACATAATATTAAAATAGTGTTCTAGCTTTCCTTATCTCTATTTTTTCTTCTATTTCTATTCTACTAAGTCAAATATTTTCAAACCTTATTTGAAAACAATATTTATGGTCATGTGTCTAATATTATGCTCACACTGCTATTTTCCCATTTATTCAATTTTCTTCTTAATTCTTGCTTTATAAAAATGAGGATGTAGTGCTTTCATGCTGTTCCTAAACACACTTCCTTACTCCCACATGCTCCTGTTTCTTACATCATGAAGTTTTTGCTTTGCTTTGTTATTTTTTTAGTCCTTTTGAGGCAGCATTTTGCTATGTAGCTCAGGCTGGCCTTGAACTCACTTTGTAGTCTAGGGTGGCCTCAAACTTCCAGCAATTCTCCTGCCTCAGGTTATGTATGCTGAGATTACAGTGTGTGCCACCATGTCTGGCCATGAAGTTTTTCTTAAATTAACATGCAGTGTCCAAACTGCATGACTAAAAATGTTGTTCTTGACCGAGCTATTTAGAATTTTGTTTCCTCTCTTCTACAATATTATGTTCCTTTGTTGGCTGAGTTTTTCATGCAAGGATCATTAAGTGAGCCCCAGGATTTTGAACATACCTGTCTCTGTTACCCTTCTCTCCTTGCTGGAACAAACACCTGACACCCAAAACGAAAAAAGGAAAGGTTTCTTTAGTTCACA
This sequence comes from Myocastor coypus, assembly GCA_004027025.1. Classification (NCBI taxonomy): domain Eukaryota; kingdom Metazoa; phylum Chordata; class Mammalia; order Rodentia; family Myocastoridae; genus Myocastor; species Myocastor coypus. The sequence goes on along the minus strand of PVJA010006959.1, from coordinate 8,027 downwards.
GTCAGTGGAAGTTTCAGTCTATACTCAGCTGGCTCCAAGGCAGAGTGGCATATGGCAGAGAGCACCCTCCATGGCGGTGGCAAAGAGAAGAGAGCAAAGGGAGGAGCAGCGACAACAAGGCAAACAGAGAGTGGGTCTGTCTCCCTTATGTAGCATTCAAGCTATCTGCCCCAGGCTGGGTGCAGGACTCACACCCATCATACCAGTGGATCATGAGGTAATCACAAACACTACAAGTCCTCCCCATGACTGCAGGAGGCTTTGAAGGGACAACTAGACACAAACCATAACAATACCTGCAAGCTTTATTCCAATATGCAGAGCTACTTGGCGTGCGGGGAGACATCCTTCTTGCCCCTACTATCACGATGCTGACTTATCACCAACACTAGGAAAAGGCCTGCTCTTTGGGCAGTGTCTGAATGACTGTATCTTTTTAAAAAAATAGATCGTGTGGCTTGAGTTTCTCATAAAGTTTTATACATTATTTTCAGTCTCTCTATGAGTTTGTTATGATCTCTGGGATTTTCTCAACTTTATCTGCAAAATCTTTTTCTTGCCTTTGCCTTGTTTTACTTTCCCCACACATTTTTAAATTTCCAGAGGTAGCCTCTGTAATTGCTTTGTCTTTGTTCTTCCTTTACTTTCTTCCTTGGGTGCCTGTGTGCCAGTCACTGAGGATAAAAGTCACAGACTCCTGTGTATTAGATAAACCCTCTGCCACTGAGCTGCATCCCGGGTTGTCTTTTGAGTGAAGTTTTCACTAGCTCATATGGCCTTGAGATTGAGATGTTCCTCCTTCAGTCTCCCAAAGTGCATGTGATTCTAGAGGATACGCCCCCAGGCTTGACCATTCTTGTAGTTTATTCTTTTTTTAAATTTTTGCTCCTTACGTCTTTCTCTATATGCTTATTTGCTCTGACTTTGTTAGCAGTTTAAGCCTAATGTCTATAGGTTCATGGCTATTTACTTGTATTACGAGTGAGGCCCTGGAACAGTGCTTCTCAACCTTTCTAATGCTGTGACCCTGCAATACAATTCCTCATGTTGCGGTGACCCCAAAACAAAAAATAATTTTAGTGGCTACTTCAAAACTGTAATTTTAAGCCGGGCGTGGTGGCTCACGCCTGTAATCCCAGCACTCGGGAGGCTGAGGCAGGAGGATTGGTGTGAGTTCGAGACCAGCCTGGGCTACAAAAGTGAGCTCAGGACCAGCCTCAACTGCATAGTGAGACCCTGTCTCAAAAAAAAAAAAAAAAAAAAAAAAAAAACTGTAATTTTGCTACAGTTATGATTTGGAATGTAATAAGTAACATTTTCCGAAGGCTTTAGGTGATCCCTGTGTTTTGGTCATTCAACCCCTGCTGGGGTCACGACCCACAGATTGAGAACCGCTGTGGCTCTACTGTTACGAGTTTGACTTTAAGACTCTATTAGATCCTCTACAATAAATTTTCTTATGAATGTTTCTTTCATTATTAGGTTACTGGGTAGATTTTTGAAAAGGGTAGATTTTATATTTCACCAAGTGCATTTTGGGATTGTACCAAAATGGCTATATTGCTCTTCTTTAGGGAAAAATCGGAATTTTCTGCTTTTTAGGAAAGATGAAAAGCTAGAGTGGGGAGGCTGATGCCAGCTGATGCCAGTGCTCATCCTTCTGTCCTTGCCCTTAGCGTAAAATTTGCATGCTCTTTTCACCAGATATGGACAGGTTAATATTTTCTTGTACAAGTGAACGAGACCTAGGAGAACTACTACTTATTTTAATGTAGTCTTTGCTTTGTCCCTACTCTTACATTTTTGTGTTTAATATAACTTTTGCAAACTTTATTGTTTAATTAAGTGTGAACTTTAGAGAGTCTAAGTTGAAAAAGATCTCACCTTGAATATTTTGAATATTCTGGATATTTTCATCTTTCCATGATCACTACCCCGATTTTATTTATTTTAATTTATTTATTTTAATTTATGTATTTCTTCTTTCAGAATTTGTTTATTTATTTTTATGGCTGACTCAGCCTGCCCTGAGGGCAGGGCTGGCACAGCATGTGGTGCCGGGGATCGAACCGTGGTCCCTGCAGCCGCCTAAGCTTTCCTAAGCAGGCGCTTTAGACCGCTGAGCCATCCTGCCAGGCACCGTACCCTGATTTTAACTATACAAGGTAGGAAGCTTCCTGGAGTTCCCTAAATATACCCACAGCCCTCTGAATAATGCCACCCCTATCCTGACTCCTGAAACCTGTTACTGTTTGTCTTTCCTGACAAAAGGACTGTACAAATGATATTAAGCTGAGGACACTGAGATGGTGAGGTTATCCTGGCTGTACCTGATGTAATAATGATGAGGTCCATGTGAAGGGAAGAAGGGGCATGCTGCTGGCAGAATGCTGTGAGGTGCAGAGCACTCACTCTAGGGTTGCTGACCTCACAGCGTAGGAAGAGGCTAGCGGCTGGGAACCTGGACCAGCATTTTCCAGAGTGCGGGGCTCAGCTGGCACTGGACTGAAGGCCTGGGAGCGAGTTCTCTGCTTCTGCCCTCGAGAAGATAATAAAGTTGTATTGTTCTGGGCCACTAAATTTGTGGTAATTTGTTCCAGTAGCAGTAGGAAATTAATACAATCCCTTACTTCTGGCCTTTATTGTATTGAACAAATTCACTTTAGTTTTAATTTTAGTTCTTTGCATGTTGTTCTTATAGTAGCAATCACTGCTGTCTGAGTGACCAAGAATTATTCCATATTATGTTATCTATATCATAGTTAAGGGAATAATTAGAAAATTGATATACTTCTGACTGCCATGCTATTTCTATGTTTAGTTATTTCCTGGGACTTTGTTTCATTCTTAGAATTTATAGAATGCTGAATCAGAAAGAAATCTATATATGACCTAATGAAGGCTAAAACTCACCATAAAAAAGAAATTGTGATCCGCTGAAATAAACTTGTGCATGTCCCGAGTTATCTGAGTTACATAAGGCCCTGGGATTACACTTAGCTCCTTTTGGCTCCTGGGCTGGCATTCATCCTGTCTCAACACGTTGTTCCAAATCAAAATTGTTACGACAGGAAATATCTAATGAGCTTGGCCTCTTTGTGTGAGATATGTGGACATATGAAATGTAGGCATGTCTACACCCGTGGACCATTCTAGAAAATCCCATCTCTACGACTTCTCAACAAGATGGCCCTGCACAAATGATTTGACTTCTCCATACTGTCAGTTTCATTTGTCAAATGGAAATGATGTTAGTCCTGAACTTATGGATTTGTGAGAAGACTTAAATACGGAATAACTGTAAAGCTGATATAAGAGGGCCTAGATCATATCTAATACTAAATTATTAAAATAAGCCGGGCGTGGTGGCTCACGCCTGTAATCCCAGCACTCGAGAGGTTGAGGCAGGAGGATTGGTGCAAGTTTGAGACCAGCCTGGGCTACAAAAGTGAGCTCAAGACCAGCCTGAACTGCACAGTGAGACCCTGTCTCAAAAAGACAATAAATAAATAAATAAATAAATAAATAAATAAATAAATAAATAAAATAAAGGCAAGATATTCCAGCTAAACAAAAACCACTGTTTTACTAACATTAGTGACATTAATTTTTGTTGCTGCTGTGGTGAAGCATGAGTACTTCCCCTGAGTTCAGGGCTCTGGGCTCTGGTAAGTCAGCTGTGGATCAAAACCTTTATAGTTTTCCATGACCGCAGATATTCTGCAGAGAATTAGCACCTGACAGTCATGAGTATTCTTGTTTATTTATTTGTTTATTTTTTATGGCCGGCTCAGCCTGCCCTGAGGGTAGGGCTGGCACAGGATGTGGTGCTGGGGATTGAACCGCGGTCTCTGAAGCTGCCTAAGCTTTCCTAAGCAGGCACTTTAGACCACTGAGCCATCCTGCCGGGCCCCTGTCATGAGTATTCTTGAGGGTTAAAGTCACATGCATAGCAAAGAGCTGTAAAGTGCCTGCTTCTCGCCTGCCATTCCTCCAAACTGCATTGTTTTAAGAACAAAGCAGCTGATGTTGTATTTCGTGTCTTTCATAATACTGAGCACTTGCTTAGGTTGGCAAACTGCTGAGCAGAAGTGCGAGATTTGTGTGCATCTTTGAGAAAGGCAACTGTTTAGGCTCAAGAGAGCTAGGAATGAAACAGGAAGTGAAACAGTAGAACAGAAAGACATAGGTAGATAGAGGAAGAGAATAGAGGAAGGAAGGGAGGAGAAGGAGCTACGAAAGGACATGAAAGATAGATGGAAACAAACGTGGGGAGAGAGCGGAAGAGGCTGTTTAGGGGAAGAGAAGACAGAACGGGCAGAAATCTTTTACATAAAGTGTGTCTGTTTCCCAAACCAGTGCTTCTTACACTTGGGACTCTTTTGGAATCACCAGGCAGCTTCCTGTCCCCTGTTCCCAGAGATTTTGATCCAGTGGGACGGACCAGAGCTCCCCCCCCATGATCATTTCTAACAAGCTCAGCCATGATGCCAGTGTCACTGATCTGAGACTATTTTGAGAGTCTTTGGGTGAAACTCTGATCATACCAAATAAATTGTTCTTAGGTTCTTCTAATTAAGCTATATTATGCCACACCATACATTACACATATATTAATGTTTTCCTAGAGGAATGGTTTCCTGACGTGAGCATTTCCACACTAGGTCATATATAGATATAGATATATCTGTCTGAACATACTATCTCTGGCTAGCATTTCGGGAAATGGTTTAGATAAAATTCTAAGAGCACATATTTATTTTCCACCAGAAAAATATAATGAACTCCAGTAGGTTTTCTAGTCTTTCAAAGAATAGCACGCAGGTGTGTAACCAGAATTGAGGGCTAGAGCAGGAAGTGCCCATATATCTTTGATTATATCTGGTCTTGTTTAAGATACAGCTCATTTGTTCTCTTATTTTAAAAAAATTGGAAATTTTGGTGTGTTCTACAGAATTCTCTTCCTTTCTTGGAGTTAGCAATTTATTGGATTTTTATAGTAGGTAACATCAGATATTGGGCAAGGAATCTATCAGGACTTCACTCTTTCAATTTTGCTTCTTTTTCTCTTTTTAATGTTTACCTATTTATCTGGTACAGAGTCTCTATACACAGCTTGGACTCATAGTGATCTTCCTGCCTCAACCTCCCCAGCACTGGGATGATAGGTGTGTACCACCACACCCAGTTTAGGTGGCTAGCTTGGCATAGAGCTGGCATGATCTGCAGTGCCAGGGATCCAGCTTGGGTCCTTGCTCTTGCCCCACAGATGCTTAGAGTACTGAGCTATCTCTCTGGTCTTCAACTGGGCCCCTTAAATGGCAGTGTGCATCTTGTTAACATGTAGATTATGTGCAGTGGGTCAGGTGTGGGCGCCTGAATTGCGTTTGTAAGAAATTCCTGGTGCTAACCATGCTGATGGCCATAGATCACATCTTCGGTCCCCGTGTCGCATGGTGGTTCTCAGACCTTAGCAGACACTGAAATCAGCACAGACCTGGCAGAGCGCAGAGTATGGCTCTCTGTGTAATATGTTGGCTCTGGGTGAGCAGCACCTGAGCATTGTTGATACTTCTGAGTCCAGGTGTTGCCGGCACACCATGGTGCACATGCAGGGCAGCCCACAGGCTGTGGACCACCCTCCTGGTTTCGTGATGCAAACTGACTTCTCTGAAATTTACACTGTAGCCATTCTGACTTCAAATTGCTTTGCCCAGGCCACCACTGGCTGCTTCTTTGACAAAGCCAGTGGGCTGCTCGCCAGCTTCACTGTACTCACTTCTCAGTGGCTTCTTTCTGACGGTCAGAGGTCTGCTCTTGATCCCTGTATCCCTCTTCATACTCAGTAGAATCTACCCTTTGTTTGCTGTCTGACCTGGGGCCCGCAGTGTCTCTGTTCAGCCCACAGGGTCAGCATCTGCAGATGATTCCCTGCCTTGGGACCGAGGTTCTAGGCAGAGTGGAGGAGCCTGCCTCTTTCAGAGTGATCTTTTTGCACCACATGGGATCCTGGTATCCTAGTTTGAAATCTTTGGTGTCACCGCTTATTGAAGAATATGATCCCTACCCTTCAGCATTCTAGTGTGGCTCTTTAGACTCTCACCCTTATCTACCTATCGGCGTTTGCTTTTTCCTTAACATCTCTGCCAGGATTTCACAGACATACCTGGAAATATCCAATTCCCGTAGAGGCTATAGGGTTTCCTACTCCACGCTTCTGTCATGCACCTTTCTCTTTCAGGCATTCCCACCATCCCTTTCTCCACCCACTTGGCTGGCAAATGCCTTTTACTTTCCACATGTCCCTCTGAGCAATCGTCTGCATCCGTGCCAGGAAGCCTGGCCCCACACCTGCCTTGCCTATGGGTCATACCCGGCAGTGGACCCTATAGTAGGGCCTGTGCACCAAGTTCTCTATTAATTCCATCTCTCTCTCTCTCTCTCTCTCTCTCTCTCTTTCTCGTAGTTTAAGGAATGGTCTATGGGTCTACTGAAATCAAAGTGTTGGCAGGGCCTTGTTCTCTCTAGAGCTTTTTCCTTTCTCCTCCAGACTACAGTGGTTCCAGCTGCCCTGGTTGTGGCTACCTCACTGTGACCTCCACCTCCATCCTTCTATGGCCTTCTATTTTCTTTTTTCATGACTGGGGATTGAACCTAGGGCCTCTGCACTGAGGCATATCACTAGCTCTTTTTGAAATTTTAAAATTTAAGATGTGGTCTTGCTAAGTCATTAAATTACCCAGGCTGCACTTGAGGTAGTGGTCTGCTAGGAATGCTGCTATTACCCGTATGAGCCACCACACCTGGATCTCCTGGGTCTTCTCGAGATGCTTGCCTTGCCGTTCATGGACAGCCCACCTGGTAGTCCAGGATGATCATCCAGTTCCTTAGCTCAATTACATCTGCAAAGATCCACGTCTCAAATAACCTGACTCAGCCAGTCTTTGATGCTCAGAACACAGATGTGCCTTGTTGGCAGTCACCACTCAACTTACCATAGAGAGTATTAAAAAAAATGAATGTTCTGTTATGCAGGTCTTGCTTTGACTTGTCCTTGATCACCCAGAAAAAAAAAAAAAAAAAGGTTAATTACAATGCATGAAACACAAAGCTAGATTGATGAGATGAGCTGTAGGAGGCTTGGATCAATAGCTTCCAACACCTTCACTGGTGGCCCACTGTAATTGTAGAACACTGGACTGTATATGCATCTGCTTCCTCTTAGTCCAAAGAGAAGACTTTTCTTTTCTTTTCCTTTTCTTTTTCTTCTTAGCAACATTAATAGGGAGGTGGGTCATGCCCACACACTGTACTCTGTAGAACGATTGTGAGGACAATATGCAATATGTCAACTTTCAAAAAAAAGAAAGGGGAAAAGAAAAAAAAAGGTAATGTTTATTGAAAGTGTTAATGTTTAATTGTTCGATCAATCTTATATACCTATATCTATTAATCTAAACTGATCTGATGATGAAAATATGTAATATAACCATTGTTAAATTTAAATAATAATATAAAAAGAAAACACTATTGTCTGTTAAGTAGGAATAGAAGGCAAAACTACTCTCCTGCTTTCTAGATCAAATGTAACAAGGCAGAGCAGAAGGTGTCAGCTGCTCCAGGGAGCCTGGGTGAGCAGACTCCTTCCCTCCCTCTCTGTTCCTCCTGCCTTTGTGTTTTGGTTTCCTTCCTCCTTGTCTTTCACTCCTTTTTAAATTAGTGTTTGGTGTCTATGTATATCTGTGTATTAAGCTACCAAGGGTCAACAAGTGTCAGAAACAAAGAACATTCTTTCTTGTTGCTCAAAACATAACAAATCTTTGTCTTCATGCTTAAAAAACACAGCTAAGGGGCCTGGCAGGATGGCTCAGTGGTCTAAAGCATCTGCTTGGGAAAGCTTGGGCGGCTTCAGGGACTGCGGTTCGATCCCCGGCACCACATGCTGTGCCAGCCCTGCCCTCAGGGTGGGCTGAGCCGGCCATAAAAATGAGTGAATAAACAAACAAAGGTTCTGAAACAAGAAAAAA